>CANSGD010001084.1:0-238119 GCA_947645195.1 Patellifolia procumbens
TTAGTTCAACCGGACCAAGGTATACCTCCACCTCTTTCTCCTAGTTGTGATGAAATGCATTCTATGCATTATGATTCTTATCTATCTAATGATTGCATTAATCACAATGATATCTCTTTTGCTTGCACTTAAATCTTCACATGCCAAGTCATGATACTCCCTCCTTATTCTTGTTGTGATGATGTGTTTGTCATGAGCTTAATGTTGGGACTTACAATGATGCTTCTCCTTGTTGATAACCAAAGCTCTTCTACTTGATTCTAGGCCAAAATTGCATGACTTTATTCCTCAAATGCTTGTCGAATATGATAATCTTATTGAATCTAGTTTTGAGGAGCTCAAGTATTATGAGAAGGGAGGAGAAATATTGTGAGTTATTTGATCAAATTAAGAAGTTGGTGAGGAGACGTGACCTCTTTTGAATCTAGGCGGAAGGAAGATTCCCTAGAATGGTCTCAAGGATGTGAGCATGAGTTTGAAGAGTTCATTAGAGATGAAAAGAAAAGAGGTGAAAATGATGTTCACGAATTCTAGGGTCTTTGATTGAGGGTGATGGTGATTCTTCCTATGAAGAGAACGAAAATGCATCTAGGAAGACTATGTGCCTTATGTTCATGGATTTTGGAGTAGTGGTGATGTGGATGAGTCAAACCTAGGTTGGATTAATCCGGATTCATGAGGAGGAAGGTGAGGATTGTAAAGACATTTAAGAATCCCTTGATTCCTTTTCACCCCTTCTTCCCCGATTAACCTTAATGTTCACTTTTCTTCCATCCCACCTCAATCATTCGATGACCATGATTCCCTTGTGAGCGAAGAGCCTTTTCTTGTGGTTGGAAATATCAATGATGAATGAGGAGAAAAATGTGTGGTTGAGGGAGCTTGTGAAAGAGCCAATGCGGAGAACTTATGTGATGTGGAGCGAGGTTTTAAGTGTGTAAGTTGTTCTCACATCCTTTTTCGAGGAGGCTTGATCCTATTCTTTCTTTACCTATTTATTTTCCTTTAGTTCCCAAATCACAACCACTCAAGGAGTCTGCCATCTCTCTTGGCCCTCAGAATGTTCTTGTTGACCTTACGAGCAAAGGTGTATAGTAGTGATAGTTTTTCTTCATTTTCCTTTTCTTCTTTTTATTTTGATTTTGATTCTTCTTATTTTCTTGATTTTTTTCATCCCTCCACCTTTTGCTTTCTCCCCATTTAGACATATAGTAATGTATTACTTTGTGCATGTTTAACTTCTTGCTATTGCCTATTTGGTCTTTTTGGAATTGTGCGGTTGCATATGACAAGTCATTGCGATCGTTGAGGTCTTATTTACTAGACACATCAATTCCTCTTTGTAAATAGTTTTCCCCCTTTTTTCTTCTTATTTTCCTTTATTTTCATTTCTTTTTCTTTCTTCCCCTACCCTCTTCCTTTCTTATTTTTTCTTTCTATTTTCCTTCTCCCCTCTCCCGTGCCTTTTTGACTTGTTTGAAGCATTGAGGACACTTCATTTAAGCTTGGGGGAGAGGAATTTTAGCTATTTATTTCTAGGTTGCATTTAGGTTGCATTTAGGGTAATAAGAAAATTTCAAAAATAGCAAAGATTTTTACAATAATGGCTGCGGAATGACCACATGGCGATTTTAGAGGTTAGAGGTTGGAACTTGGCTTTTGAGTAGAGGTGAATTAGCTTGAGTGTCTAATGTTCTCGTTAGGAGTATTAGGGTGCTTTAAGCTCGAATGCCTAGGTCTTGTTACAAATAGACCCCTCGATTGTCCGAGACTTGCCTTTAGCGTGAATTAGTGTCACTATTTCCCATAAGAAGTCTTTGTCTCTCCTTTGACCTTGGATAAGCCCTTTAGCGACCTTGAGAACCCTTCTAGCTCAATAAAATGGAAGGCTAGTAGCCTTTAAAGAAGAGAGGAAACAATGCAAAAACAAAAACAAAAACAAAAAAATGGAAATATGAAAAAGAAAAAGAGCCCTTTGGCCAATTGGATCAATGCGGCACTTTAGAGCCTACAAGGCTAGTAGCCTATTGTTATAAACAAAAACCATGCTTTTGGCCTCTAGAGTTGCCCTAATGCCTTTGGTATGAGCTACCTTACCCTGCTATCGCGTCTCACATCGAGTGCTCGGTACCGTGCCTCAGAAACATGACTATCAGATGAGAGATGGACCGCGTGAGGAGGGAGTCAAGGGCCCTTGCAACAAAAAAAGAGTTCACTAGTGAATAAATAAGCTAGCTTGGGGATCTTGTGAGCTTGTGAGGCGTGATTGGTACAATGTTGAGCGTGTTTTCCATTTTTGTAGGGGAAAGATTTCACTTAGGATCAATGAGGGCTTGTGTGATAGTTGAGGGACCTCTAACGACGATCATTTTCTTTGCACACTAGCTTAGATCACCCCCTTTGACCTCTAACTTGTGTTTAAGGAAGGACTGCTGTGAGCTTCGAAAGATGGTCGGGATTTCCCCTTTGCCTTGACACCTCTTATGAGATAAGGACCTCCACTTTGTGATGCTCTTTTTATAGACTTAGTGCATGCATTAGTTTCCTTGGGATTGTTGATTGCTTGAGGACCAGCAATTGGGAAGCTTTGGGGGAATTTGACTAAGTGGGTTTTATACTCATTAATTAGGATTAGTTTTAGGTTATATAGTTACATTTTAGGCCATGTAGTTCCCTTTTCTTTCCTTTTACATCCTTTTTTCATGATTTCTTGTTTTGCGTCAATTTTTAGAGCATTTGCATCCCCCTCCCCTTTATCTAACCTCGTTTCAAGTCTTACTTGCTTAGGCGTGTTGAAATGGCCAAGAACAAGGGAAGGTCCTCCATTTCTTAAGGAGCGACCGCTCCGAGCCCAGAAGCCGAAGCAGGGAAGTGATATCATGTTATTTTATATAGTTTTCCCCCCTACTTTTTCAGCCAAAATTGTGTGTCAAACTATGCTCTTAGGAGCTATATTATGTTAACTCCTCTATCTAGTTGTGCTTGGTGTGTTTTATGTGGTATTACAGGTTTTTGGGAGTTTTCTCCCTATTCTCTGCTATTTTGAGCAACAACGTAAGATAGGCCGAGTTATGAGACATATTTGCTGAGTTGCGGAGCTCTAAGGCCACACTCATAGGCTTAGAGGCGTCCTTGGTTCGAAGTTTTGGCTCAAAGAGCCATAGAAGAGAGAACTAGTTCGCCCGTTACCATCGGGCTGAATCGCCCGATCGAGCGAAATCAATGCAACTGGAAGATCGTCAAAACGCCGGATCGCGCGACCTTGCCCGAAGCCATCGGGCAGAATTTCTATGGTGCCTAGTTGATGTGCTTTCTGGCTTTTTCTTAAGAAGACGTAAGACCCGCCCAATCGGGGCGGATTTGCCCGGACCCATTAGGCGGTTTGTGATATGCGGCCAGATCCGAGTTTGAAGAAGAAGTGTTTTGCCCAACGCCATCGGGCGGTTTAGCCAGATCGGGCGGGTTGTCTTTTTTGGTTAAATGACGCGCGGTTTGTCGCCCGTTTTTAATCCTTTTTCTATTCTTTTTAGACTTAGTATAAATACAATACTTAGTTTATTTTTAGAGACATCTTATTTTTCATTGTTATTTCATTAAGCTCGAGTCTTAGAACTCTAGGTTTTTCTCTCCATTGTTGAAGATTGGATCATTGCTTTAGTTTTCAATATAGTTCATATTTCAGACTCAATTTCGGTAATCTTTTTATTTTTGTTTCCTTCTAATTTATTGACAGGCTAATAGTATCACCTAATCGAAGATAATCCTAAGTCCTCTAACAACAGTAGTCAAGGGAAGTAGGGTCGAATCCATAGAGAGACAGAGTTTCTAAGTTAAAATTCAGCTAAACAGCTATTTCAGACAAGATCAGACAAGAATCAGCTGAACTACTATTTAGACTCAAAGAAAGCAATATAAAGATAGGAATTAAACTATGAATTAAGGTCTAGGGAATTAGATCGGTCCACCATGCTTATACCAATCAAAAGGGTCAAACAACTATCAAAACCTAGGTCAAGAATTGATATATTGGAGCACACGTGTTAAGCTATGGTTAAGACTCGACACTCATAATTCAACATAATCAGAATTACTGATGTGTACTAGGCCTCTAAAAGTAGGACGAATCTGTGCAAACAATTATTAACCACAAGCAATCAATGAAACTGCGCAATAACATTAATTACTCAACAAGAACAAATCACACCATAACCAATCTAGTCAAGCCCTAGATACTAATAGCAATTCAAAGTAATCAAGGTATAAACATGGCTTTCCTCTAAATCCCTAGAAATTAAACTACTCAGACATAATTAAATCAACCATAATAAAACTAATATAAACCCTAATCCTAACATCATGAATCAAATCAATAATTAAACTAAGCAATCAAAAGTAATTAAAGAGATTAAGAAAGAAGAACAATACCAAATGACGAAAAGCAAAACCTTTATTGAAATCAAATCTGAGGTTCAATCACCCCTTCAACTAATCTAAAGTGTTTAAACTAATAAAACTCTCTAAAAACTAAACTAAGAGCAATGGAAATAAACTAGAATCAAAGATGCTATAAAATAATGAGGGTTAGCTATTTATAATAGCCCCCAATCTAATCAAAAACGGCCAATAAAAGATTGAATTTTGCGGAACCGAGTGCGGGACCTGATCGGGCAATGGGCCACCCGATCGAGCCCACACAAAAAATGCCCAACACATTTCTCTTGTCTAACGCAGCAACACAGCAAAAGGGGGGAACAACAAGCCCTGCACTTGATCCCGTCGGGCCAAGAGTGCCTGATCGGGCCAACACTCAAATCCCAGCAACCATGATGGTCTCTTCTTGTAACGCAGCAGCAGCAGCCATAATGCCAAAGATGGCCTCGCCCGTCGGGTCGGTGCCCGATCCACATCGGGCGAGCCAAATCCCAGCATCTCCAATTTTCGCCCAAACAGCAGCACAATGAAATGGCTCTCCCACCGATCGGATCGGGCGAGTCTTGCCCGATCGGGCCCCGAGAGTTTCACACCCGATGCATTAAATAATCACCCGACCAAGCCATACTTCGCCCGATCCGAGTACGTATCAACACCATTAGCTTGTTTCTTGAACGTTTCTTTGCGGTTTGAGTTTGATGGACAAGTCTAAAGCCTCGGGAACCTCCTAGAGCGAGCAAACATACTCGTAATGACCTGAACGTGCCTCATGACAAGTAACAAAGCTGTAGTTGCTTCTAAATGGCTCGGAAGTAAGGAGAAAACTCCCTAAAGCCTGCGATTCAACAGTAAAACACAAAACCACGACTATATACGATAATTAGGGTCAAAAGCTTCGAAGAGCTCAAACGATGCACGAATTAGCTCATAAATAGTGGAGAAAACTCTATATAAATATGTGATATCATTTATTCATATTTAGATTGTTTGTGATTGATTATTGCTTTCATTGTCAATTATGAATCTTTACTTTGAATTGGTTTTTTTTTTAGCCATGAGTGAGTAGTTCCCTTTTCTAGGGTTTTAAGGAGAGAAAACCATGTTTATGTCATGATTTCTATTTGAATTGCTAGTTTCTAGGTTTTGATTAGAGCGTTTGTAATGTGATTAGTTCGTGAATTCATAATTTATGTTAGTGGCCAACTTCATGAGTTATGTCTAGCTAATAATCGTTCATGATCAGTCTTACTTTTAGAGGCTTAGAACACATTAGTGATTCTGATTATGTTTGTGACCATACTGCATATGTTGAATCAGGAGCGTTGAGACCTGACCATAAGCTTGACACTTGCTCTGATCGTTCTACTCTAAACCTAGGTGATATTAGTTATTTGAACCTCTGGAAGGTATAAGCATGGTGGACCGAACTATTTCCTTAGACTTTTAATTCATAGATAAATCTTCAATTTAATCCTGTTTTCCTTAGTTTAATCAGTAGTTCAGTCTTTTCTCCCTGATTTCATCAGATTTTTTATTTGATTGAATATTAACAAAGAAACTTTGTCTCCCCTGTGGACTTGACCCAACTTTCCTTAACTATTGTTGTTAGAGGGCTTTAGGAATTATCTTTGATTAGGTGATACGACTTTAGCCTATCAGGAAGCAGCAACTTAGAGCGGGACGAAGCGAGCTTGGAGCGCCGGCTCCCCATGTGAAGCGCCCGCCCCCAGTGTGGAGCGCCCGCTCCGTGTTGTCCGGAACGTGTCGCTCCACTTTTTGCATTTTTACTTTTGCCCTTACTACTTGGGGTATAAAAACCCATTTTGTAATAATAATTAACTAAGTTTTAAATTCCAGATAAAATTTCGCTTTAATTAGAGAGTGAGTAGAGAGAGAAGTTGAATGTTTAGAGAGAGAAACTAGATCTATAACTTTAAATTTGAAGATTGAAGCTATTGGAGATTTACATTTGATTTCCATCCATCTTTGAGTATTTCTTCTATATCTTTTCTTTATTTGCTTTTATACTTGTTTTAATTTGATTTAGTATTGATTAGTAGTAATTAGTTGATGATTAGCAAATAAAGAAAAGATATAAAAGTAAATAAAGAGAAGCTATAGAAGAAATACTCAAAGATGGATGGAAATCAAATGCAAAACTCCACAATAGCTTCAATCTTCAACTTTAAACTCTTAGATCTAGTTTATCTCTTTAAATATTCAACTTCTCTCTTTACCGCTCTCTCTAATTAAAGCTAATTAAATTTCGGAATTAAAACTCACTTCAATATTATTAAAAAATGGGTTTATTATACCCCAAGTAGTAAGGGCAAACAAGTAAAAACGACAAATACGAAGACGCACGACGACACAATGGAGCGACACGCTCCGGAACACATGGAGCGGGCGCTCCATGCTCGCTCCATCCCCGCTCCAAGCCGCTGCTTCCCTGCTTCAACTTCTGGGCTACGGAGCGGTTGCTCCTTAGCAAATGGAGCTACCGCTCCCCTGTTCTTGACCATTTCATCACCCCTAAGAAAGAAACACTTGAAACGAGGTTAGATAAGGGGGGATGTAAATGCTCTAAAAACTAATGCAAAACAAGAAATCATGAAAATGGACACAAAAGGGAAAGAAAAGGAGATACATGGCCTAAAATGCAACTAAATGACCTAAAACCAATCCTAATTAACGAGTCTAAAACCCACTTATCAAATATTGATAATCTAAGAAGATTTTATGCCTAAGTACATCACAATAGCTTTTAGGGGCTAATAAGATGACAACCACTTCGACCTTGTCGGTCAGGTTAATAGTAAAACCCGCAGTTAGTACTTTGAAGATATTTGATATAGCATTCATGAACTTGTAATAACCTTGCCGGTTAAAACAAAATTTGTAATAGTTGAAGTTATGAAATGACATGACGACCTAACCGGTCTTCCGAACAATTCTTTGTTGAATTTTTGTTGTGCTTTGAGTTGCAAAATTATACCTAGCAGGTACTTCGAATTTACAGGCCTGACAAGTCGGACCTACAGGTCATTCGACAGTCGTTTTAAGTTTTGAATATGCTTTAAACTATTTTGTAAGCAATAAAACCTAACAGGAATCTTGAGTTTTATAGACCTAGCCGGTCAGTTACTCAAATAAGGTTACTTAGCCTAACAGGTAAAACAAGTATTTAACAGGTGCATCAAAGTATAATGGCATCAAGTTTGTTAGACCTAACAGGTCCTTCGAGTTCATTAAACCTCATAGGTTCCTCAAATTTTGTTAAAAGAGCAATCAACAACAAAGAGCAAGGGACAGAAACACTTAGCCAAAAGTTCATTTCATTCATTTAAAGAATAATTACAAAAGGTAGAGTACATCGGAAAAAGAAAAGGATGCTTATTACAAAAAGAAACTAAAATCTTGATTACATGAAGTGCTGATAACAAAGAGAGGCCTAGGTTTCTATGTTGACTGGCTCCTCAGTCGACGCAGTCATCGTCGGATCTTTAAGCCCCCTTCGTATGACGACCCGCTTAGGCTCAACAAATTCTCCTCCTTGGCAGCATCTTTAGTGGACCCCTCGCCCAACCCAACATCCTCGATAACCCCTTCACCATGTACAACCATATTAGCAACTTCCTCGGCAGCCTCCTCAGCTGCTTCAGCCTGATTGGCCTTCTCTTCCTCTTGGTATTTTCTCATCCTTTCCAGCTCGAGTTCCTTAAAGAGAGCCTGGACATATGAGAAGTTCACTTAAGGGGCCACCTCGCCGATGGCCTTTCGAATAGCTCAGCCAACTCAGCAAATGCTGACTAATAGCCCTCACACATCTGAAGGTCGGCAAATTGGAGCCCAGAGGGAGACTCCTACCACTCCCTAATAATCTGCTCCTTGCCGAGGAGTTTATCCCTTTGATCAGATGAGCTCGATCGTCTCGAATCATCTCAAAAGATTTCTTGTATTCAACAATCTTGATTCGAGCTTGAGACCTTCTTCTCCGATTTATGCAATTTGGCCTTCGAAGCAGTCAGGTCCTTCTTCACCTTAGCCAAAGTGGCGTTGATACTTGTCGTCTCAGCATGATGGGCCTGGAAGTTGTCAGAGACTTGCTTCTTGGCTAGCTTCAACTCATCCTCGAGCCCAACGATCTTTCTCTCAGCGGCAAGCAAGTCTTGCTTAGTCTTAGCCAAAGCTCTAGTGATCTCAGGGGTGTTGTAATCCCCTCGGTCAGCCAGAGTGGTCCAGAGATATCAAACGAAGAGACATCTCCATTGAAAGGAAGAAAAACATAAGTACCAATTAAAATAAGTTCAAGAAGCACGTTGAAGTCAGATAGCATACATGTAACCATCACTCATGGAGTGCTTCGACTTCCTTAGCCCTGCCATCACGGGTGACATCCTCGTTGTCACCAGGGACAACAAGAGCCGTCCTTCACCCTCTAATAACGGTCCCGCAAAGCCTTATAGCTAGCACAAGCGATGCTAACCGCATCGGCTTTCCCGTCAACCTCATGACGGAAATGAGAGCATCTGTCCTCTTTAGTAAGGACGAAGATCGCCACCTGCATCATCAGTAGCTTGGAAAATAGGAGTACCACCATATGGTACTCAAGCTCGTGGAACAGGGTGTCCAGCTGCTTGCGGGGGACTCGACGGCTTTTCTCTTAGTCCCCCTGCTGGACGACTCCTTCTCAGCCCAAAGGGGTGGTACTACCGTTGTCTTTGGCGCCTTGGCAGGTGAAGGCACCGGAACCGGCGTGGTGGCCGATGTCTTCGGCTTATGTTTTGGATTATGCAAAAGGAAACGGTCAGACTCAAATAAGAAAATAGACAAGTATATGCAAGATGTCCTTAGATGAGATCTGGTCGACTTACTACGGGTGGGCTGGGACGACTAACTCGCTCCTCAGAGCGACTTTCCTGGACATGGCAGCCATGGAACTTTTAGCAGTATTGCGCCTCATCTCCTCATCAAGCTTATTGTAAGCAATCACTGAAACAACGAAAAATCATGGTCAGCTAACATAAACAATAAGCAAATGAAAAGGTTAAGTTAAAAGTCTTGGCTCATACACGTATCACAAGCATGGGACATGCCACATGCTGAAAAAAAGATGTCCGTCGGCAACCAGTTGTTCGGTATATATCGCTTGTTCCCGTCCATGTGGTGACCGATTGCGGAACAGTGTATAACAATAATGGCCTCCTTTGTGTCCATCTCTTGAACGTTTAAGTTCATGCCCATGTTGGGCGGATCCTTCAACAGGGTAGCAGGAATATCCTAGTCCTGATTCCCTCAACACATAGAGAAATTGGGGATAATTTTTGGGCCCATTCCAGTCATGGCCCACTTTACTAATGAAATGACCAAAATATCCCTGAGACGTTAAATTATCATTTTACCCTAGGACTTCAGAGGCCAGAAAGTACAAGCTTTTAGTCAAGCCCATTGACAAAAGGCCTCCCTAACGTCATCACCTTCACCAGGTGACATCACATCAGTACTACTTATAAATTGTACGTTCACCTGATCATTCAGATACGTTTTTACACGTATCCCAAAGTACTAGCTCGTACTATTCTCTTACTGTGACTTGAGATCAGATCTGACTTAGGCATCGGAGAGACGATCCGGGAACATCCTCAGGGTAGTTCTCCGTGCTCGTTTTTGCAGGTACTCGGACTATTGGAGCTCGGACTATCATTTGTGTTACTACCCTTAGCTGGACTTGGACTCCCCTGAATTACAAATCTCTATTGTGTTTCTTGTACCCGAAATAGTTGGCGCCATTTGACATGAAGTTTATATATAAATTGTGATTTTGGAAGTTTGATCTAAATTTTTTCGTTTAATTATCTTAAATGGATGATCACCCTGTTCACCCGATTCACCCGCGGGTGGTGGATGGATGGAATATGGGTGATGGTCTTACCGGGTGACAGATGGATGGATAAGAATTGGTCTAACCGGGTAATAGATGCGGGTAATGGCTCACCCAACCCAAATTCCACTCATTGCCATCCCTACTCATGAAGTTGCTGCCGGTAATGTTTCTCTCTTCAAACTCATGAATTCACGTTTTCAACGTTGCCACACCTCTCTGTCCTCACCGCCGGATACAAACAATTCCCCTAACCATGTGCGCTTCTTCAATTTGTATAGCTTTCATAGTGTCAAAATCTGCAACAACCCACCACTTGTTTGATTAATTGCTTCATCCAAATTTCATTTTTGAACACATAAGTTGTGTTGATAAGCTTTAGATTTCTTTGTCAGATTGCAATTTCTGTCTTTGGGTATTGCTCAATTTGATCAAAAACCTTCATTTGTACTTGATTCTGTTCTTTCTCCCCCATTTCTTGATTTGGGTTGTTGTTGGTTGTTAAGAGGATAAGCTCAAATTTTGTCTGTTTGGTAAAGAAAATTTGGAATCTTTTGTTTTCGGATTCCTTGACTCTTCTCTTTTTGTTTGCTGGTTGCTTATTTGGGTATAGTTCTCCTTGCTTAATTCTGCTACTTGTTTTGTTTATTTCACTATCTCTCTCTCGGCTGTACTTTGATGGAGAATAAGTTGGTTGATGAAACAAGTGGTTTGGAAGGTTGTGATGGTGGTTTGGAGGTGAAGTCGGGATTTTGTGGGTTAGATTGGTGGATTTCGTAGGTTATGGTGGTGGAGTTTAGGGGTTTGGATGGTGGCTTGGAAGGTTCGTTTCGTCTGTGGGATGGTGGTGGTTTAAGGTGGTAAGGTGAGGTAGTTCAAGGGTGTTTGTTTCAGGTTTGTGGTGGGTGTGGTGGTTTTAGGTTAGGGTGGTGGTGGTGATTATACGGGTGGGCCGTGGGGGCTGGGGAATGGCAAGGAGGGGTGGCAGTGGGTGGGGGTGGGGTGGGTTTAATTTAGTTTTTTTATCTTTTGTTTATTTAATATATAAATTAGAATTAAGAGTTTTCTTCAAAAGTCAAGAAGTCAATGTGAAGTGGGGGAATGAAGAACTGGGTTTACAGCTTTATCAGGTAACATGTTTAAAAAACTTGTTAAAAGTAAAAGTGTGTACAAGGTCTACTTGCTAATGAAATAAATTAAGGTACATTAAAGCGGTTAATGCAAAGGTTGACTTATTCATGACAATTTTTCCTAAACATTAAATTATACAACTATTTAAGAGAATTAATATAAAAAAATCCCCTATTATTAATATGTGGTCCGAGAATAGGGCCCAAAAGCTAAATATTTGGGCTAAGATCCATTTTAATATACCCATAATTCTTTATTACCTATTTAAACAACCTTTTTACCTAAAATCAAAAGTACTTTTTAACTAATAAAACCTTTAATAAAAATGTAAATAATTGACTAATACGGAGTATTACAGGCTTTTCCCCTTAAATAAGTCTGGATTTCGAGATTTGAAAGAAACAAGTACTTTATCAAGTAATGCGGGTAATTAGCAAAACTCCTAACTTCTCTATAAATTGTCAAGATCTATTTTTCTTACAAAACTAGTCTAAGAGAGGGTTTTAAGGAAAATGTTCGTAACTCTATCGTATTCTTCCCTGTAAAAAGGAGTTATGCGCCGTAACTCATGATCTACTCTTAACAAACAACTCAGGAGTTATGCTAGAGATCCCCGTTGTGCTAGTATCAAAGGAGTTATGCTAGTAATGCCCTTAAGAGGCCCTCTTGTGATTAGAGGCTACTGCGTTGGTACGTACAGTCTTGAATCCCATATTTCCATACTTCAACCTAATGGTGTGACTCATATCAATGCCTTCAACTTGACCAGACACATCCAATACCTTAAATAACCTACCATTCAAAAAAAAAATGAGTATCATGGCCTTACTTTTTGCAACGACTATAGAATAAATGAGATTTGCGAAGCCTTTCGACACGTCCTCGTCTATGATCTGCGACTGTACAAGCAATAAATCCAAGAACTTCGAGAGAATTTTTTTGGGTTCTGCGTTGGTTGTATGCAACCTCTAATCTTGAATTACAAGTTGATATGCATGGTCAAGGGAAGAAAGCGGATCTTGTGTGAGTATGCTAGCACGGTAAAGTGGTATAGTAATCTAGTATAATCCCATCAAGAAATTTGTGAAGCATGGTAATCTCTCTCTTGCCTCATGTGATGCCCCAATACTGCAAACGAGACTAGTACAAGATATTATCGGTTCATGGTGACAGTGTTCTTCCCAAATAGAGTTTACTTATCTTCACAGTACGTTGACATAAACACCGAATTTGTTTGCTCAAATGTAGCAATGAGTATTTTTTATTCTTGATTCAAGAGCCACAATCAAAGCATATCGTTGTTTTAGAGAATTCGATAGCTATTGGAATCACCATACTTAGTTAAAATACATTTTACCTTGAGAGTAATGATTTATTCATGATCCACAAGATCAACATACCATTAATGGTGTTTCAATTAGATTGAGTGAAGGGAGCTATGATGCAATTATAAATAAAATCAAACTTTTGGTGAGCCTTGAGTGTCGTGTTAATATCTTCGGCTCAACCATCATAATTTTATCCACGAAATTGGGTGGGAGAGACAAATTCTCCAAGGCTATCCCTTGGCCCGAGAAAGAAATGGAGAATTTGGTTCCATTTTGGTGGGTGGGGCGGCATTCGTTCTTCATTGCACTACAATATTACCCCATCACACGTGTTAGTCCATGTCACACCTTGACATTCCGCTACCAAACATTCTCGCTACACGTGGCAAAGTGCACGCAAGGAGAGTCGAACTTATGACCAATTAGCAAGTTACAATTCGAATACATCCTTTCTTGTTATCAATTTGCATTTTATTCAAGAAAAATTGATAGGAATAATCCCACCTTTGGCCGGTCTTCCACCATTAGTACCACCTTCAATTAATCCAGCAATAATCCCACCTTTAACCCTCATATTCTCCCATTGGTACAAGATGATGGCAACATGTTTGACCGGCCAAATTACCGTTGACTTTTTTAAATAATTAAAATAAAAATAAAAATCAACCCACCCCCTCCCCTTCCCCCATTGTTGACACCCCACCCCTCCCCTCCCCCCTGCCCCCTCCCCTGCCACCCTCCCCTCCCCGATAACACACCTGCCCCACCCCCAAAAAACCTCCTCAGCCTTGTTCCCTTCCTTGCCACCTTCCCCTCCCCGTCACCAGCTTCCCCACCCCCAAAACCCCTCCCCTCCCCTAAAACCGCCGCCCCACACCTCGAAAACCACACCCCCTGCCTTCCACCACCCCCGAAATCACCACCCTTATCTCACCTTCCTCTTATTCTCTTCCCCGTAGCAGTCACCTTCGTCGAAAAATCCCCCCTGTTTGAGCAAAGCAGCCGCCAAGAATTAGAGTAGACGGCGGGGTGTTGTTTATTGTTGTTGTGTAACGCCGGTGTGATGAACGGAAGGGGAGGGGATGGCAGCACCGCTGTGGGGGAAGGGGGAGGGAGGGGTTGGCTGGGTTTTTATTTTATTTTATAATTAAAAATTGAAGTTTAAAACATACTTAATTAGCCATTAATCACGTAATTAGGAAGTTTACCCATGATTGTAGGTCAGCAACAGGCAGGGAAGAAAATCACGGCTATGGTCGCGATCGCGGTAATGGTCGCAATGACTCGAGAGTGGCTTATAACGGTCGAAAAGAGACAAATCGCGGTTGACGCGGCGGGAATTTTTTCAAAAAATTCACACAATTAGAATTTTAACCTCAAAATGGAATTTTTGAAGTTTTATAAGTATTCTTATTACTTAATTTGACCAAAGCAATCATATGGGTGGGTTACAAATATGGTGAATTAAAAATTACTTTAAACATGAGATTCATATCATATTATATATATAAATTGATAGTAAATCATATATATTACTCAACTTCGAAGCCTACGGCAAGTTTTTATCCTTTCGTTGGTTTGTCCCTATTGTTTTTGTGCAACTATGCGTGCATTCCCTTTCTTTTTTTAAACCAATTTTCATATAGTAACATATGTAACGGGTAAAAAAACGTTCTAATGCGGCGAGTCACCGTTATGTAACGGACAACGCGGCATGTTGGACGTGAATTTCATCGCAGCGTTACGTAACGACATTTCGCGTAACGACTTTTCACGTAACGGCAAGTTCAAAATCCGTTACATGACGGCCATTACATTACGTAACGGCCGAGTTTTGTTTCCCTGCCAACAGGTGACAAACCAATATGAGCAGATAGGGTCAAAGGTGGGATTATTGCTGGATTAATTGAAGGTGGTACCAGTGGTGAAAGACCGGCCAAAGGTGGGATTATTCCTATCAATTTTTCCTTTATAAAATAGATAAATTTACCTTCGTATTTTTAGATATCTCTAAACTAGCTCATGCGACATTAAATTAAGCAAATGAAAATGGCAAAAATACCCGGGCATTGCCCAGGCTCCTATAACTAGTTTAATTTTCAAAATATAATATATTAACACCTCTCCCCTCTTGTAACCTATCCTCTCCCCCCTTGTAACCTATCCTTTCCTTGACAATTCTCACTAGTCACCACACAAACAGAAGATCAAAACATTCCTCTGAAACCTGAATCCAACGTGAGCTCAAATTTATCATGACGTAAAAGTTTTAGTATATGCAATTTACTCTGTCAACCAATCTAGATCAAAACACTCCTCAACAACCTGAATCCTGAGTCCAGGCAGCGCCAATTGCAACTCCTGCCACCTCCATGAAATATCTTCATCACAAATCACATGCCGTAATGACTGCAAAGATACTGCAGATTTCGGCAATGACCTTATATAGGAACACTCGCGCATATCAATCTTTTCCAAACACAGTAATCTACCAAAGTTTTCGGGAAGAAATACCATATTGATACATTGAGAGATGTCAAGGTACTTCAACCGAACAAGCTGGCATATCCCAGGAGGTAGAATTTTCAAATCAGGGCAAGCATAGACTCTCAGAATTTGAAGAGAATGCAGCATACCCAAGTCAGAAGGTAGCTCTTTTAGGCTGTGGCAATTGGTGATGCTCAGACTCACCAGTGACCGAAGCAAGCATATGCTGATGGGAAGCTTTACCAGGTCTATACAATGATCTATTGTTAGTTCTGAGATATGGGGGAAAACCCATGGAAAATCCACAACGGATTGATCAAAACTAGTGTGAATTTTACACAAAACTAGGGATATTTTGCTCAGTTCTTTGAATGGTAAGGTACTCTTCAGAAATTCAGGAACAGAGATTTTTTCAAACCAGAGACTCCTCAACTTAGGCATATTAGCAAATACTGATAAGTTGAGGAGGACTGCATGTGAAGTACTATTGTTGATTAAGATTAATGCCCTTAGCCTTCCCATGTTCATTATGAAGGGCGGAAGGAAGTATTCGCCTGAGCAGAAGTTCAGTATAAGCACTTCAGCCTTGGGGAAATCCATGGCAAACCAATCCTTTTCCTTCATGTTACCTGGATATGGAGATGTGAAATATATATATCAAATTATATAGAAATTAGAAACATAATTGAAACAATTAAACTAATTACAAATATTAGGATTGTGAACCTGGCCAACTGTTCATAGTTGGTAAGTAATACCTGTATGAAGTGAAACTATCTGGGCATTGAATGGCTGATCTGCGTTCCTCTGCCATTCTTTTGGTAGGCTTGCTTCTCTTCGTGGCATAACTAGCCGTTTTCGCTGATTTGCTTTTCCAGAATTACTTAAATGCAAAGCTAGGTCTCTCAGTACATCATGCTGCATAACAAAGGTGGTATAGTAACTACTATACAGATCTCCAGCCCTGTCAATTAACACAACGAAAACTCACCAGTCAATACACACCGAAAACGATCATACACAAAGACAACTCTTTACAAAGGAGTTGGGGTTACCAAAAAGATTTTTTGGCATAAGAACTACCTTGCACCTTTCACCATAGTAAGAAGATTCTTCTCTGATAACTCGACGAGTATAGCAAATGCCTCTTCTTCATCAATGTCATGAATCTCAACCCACATATTAATTAAAACATCTAGGGGGATCTTTTTGTCCTCCGGAAAGCAGGCTAAGTCCAGGAAACACTCTCTAACCTTTTCCGGCAAGAAAGATATACTTGTTTCCATCCGCTTTAGCAAATTAATTTCGTGTGATTCACCAATAGGCTCACCACGTGTTAGCCGGTTCCTGGCACTTATCCAGAACATTTGTGGTTGGCCACGTAATGAAGCACCAATTACTTTAAGGGCCAAAGGAAGCCCTTTACATTCACTGACGAGCTATAAAACAAGCCAATCTCAGACACATGTAAAGAGCAGAAGAACTACAGACCGAGTACACAAAAAATTCAGATAACAAAAGAATTGAAACATTACCTGTTGGACCAATAGCTCATCAGCACAAACAGGAATAGAGTTCTGCCCAAAAGCAGAGTGACAAAACAGATTCATAGCTTCAGTGTTGTTTAACAATTCTACTTCATAAATGTGGTTAACAACAGTCGGAAACTTTGACCTTGAAACCACAAGGGTTTTGCAACCAGGCACCCGGAAAATAAGCTGCTCCAGCACTGATAACGACCACACGTCATCTAAAACCACGAGAGCACGAGCTCCAACGGTCCATTCACATTGAAGGTGCCATTGAGAAACCACAGAATCGGTATTTATATATTCGGTTTCCGACAAAAACCTCCATACCCTTAATTTAAGTTCCTCCACGTTAGGGGATTGAGATACAGTCAAGAACAAGATCCTGTTACTAAAGTAAGCTGCAAGAATGTGATCAAGAGAAAGTCAGAAGCAAGGGCACCCAAAATCTAAACTAAATATCTATATAAGAAAATAAAAAACTAAATGGGTCTATAGGCCAAGTCCACTCATCTACATAAATTTGAACCCAAGAGCATGATGATTGACAAAACCAATTCTAGAAAAATATGAGTACTTGACTGGCTTTTTTACTACCGCATCTATTGAAATTACTTTAGTCAATTTCTTCTTGGATGTTTCTGACATAGAAGCACCCTAATTCCAGCTAATTTTGACAACCCCTAAGTTGATGACCCTTGTATTTGAATCTTATTTATCTTTCATAACACTAAAATTAACATAATGGAGTCTAACAACAAAAACAAACGTAATAAAGAACGTAATCTCAGAATGAGTTGGGGTAGGCTAGTAAACCATCCTAAGAAAATAAAGCCACCATAACAATGCGGTAGTCCTAAAACGAGTTGGGTCACTAACATGAACCATCGTAAGGAAATTGATAGAGTATAAAAACTATTCCTAAACCTTCAACCATCAGCTTAAACTACGGGTTTAAAATCTCATCCGTCTCTTATGCTGCGTCCACACTTCAAGCCCAACAGGCTCTTGTGTAAGGAGGCATGATAGCTTATAAAACTATTTTTGGACCATCAGCTTATCACCATGACAAGTGAATAAAATCACCATATAATGGACCATGGACAACGAAAACAACAAGAACATTAGAACAAGTGAGTGAATAAAGTGGAAAGACCCTCGTGGAAAGACATACATCTAAGTTGATCATCCCTGCAAAGTTGTTTAACAAAAGTAGTTTTGCCACAGCCACCAATCCCACAAATTCCAACAACACCATCACCTTTTCCCATAACCATTTCCTTAACCTTCCTAACACCCAACTCCAAACCCAACCCCAAACCAAGACTATCATCAGATTCCATCTCCTCCTCCATTTCCAAGCACACTCCATCAGCATCACCACCACCAATCCTCAACGACCCAAGTAGGCTTTCAATCCTCCGAGTTGACCCATCAATCCGATCAAAACGTTCAGCAGAATCAAACCTGAGATGATGAACATCAGCAAGAACATGAGCTTGCATGGGACCTTGAACAAACCTTGCAACCTTCTTCTCAAGCTTCTCCATCTTCCTAGCTAACTGCAAATTCTTGTAGACGTTCCAGCGGTTGGAAGAGAGAACCTTGTTGGAGAGCTCCATGCCGGAACGAAGAGTTTCAGAGATTCTGTCGAGTTGAGACTGACGAAACTGAGGCAATTCAACACCTGAGTACTTGATTTCTTGTATGATGGGTAGGAGTTCGTGGATGTGGTGGATGAGTTCCTCAGCACTAGCTTTACAAAGGGTTGATTTTCTAGCGATGGCGATCAGTTGTTTAAGGAGTTCTGTGGCTATCTCGCCGGCAAACAGGTCTGTCACCGCCATGCTTTGCTTTGCTGCTCCGTGAGGAAGCTATGTGAGTGAATTATTATGGACTTATGTCTGGTGTTTGTTTAGTGGGAAGACTTGGAATAGATATGCAATTCCAGTCAACGACGCTTTCTTTTTTCTTTCAATGGGCCCCATCATCGTAAGCCACTAAAGCCATCGACCATCATTCATAATACTTGCTCCCGTTTTTTTTAATGGAAAAATTACCGAGTGTATTGGGTCTGCCCAGCAGACCTCCAGCTGGCAGCAGACCACTGGTCCTGCCACTCCACGTCAGAGCGCGTGGAGTAGAGCAGACCTCCTCAGGCAGACCGCTCCGGACATAACCTCTAGGCTGGAGTTTAATGAAGGCCTTGTTCCACCTTGGCCCACTTACAAAGAGGCCCACTCACTTTACTAGGTCAGTTGCAAGTCCATGTCTCATATAAATACCCATGCCCATGCATGGGTAAGGTACGTTCAATCAAACACTCACAAAATACTTGCACTTGATACTCGTTTTCTCTCTACTAGAGATCTTGTGCTCAACTTGGATTGACTTAGGCATCGGAGAGGCGATCCTCGGAACCACCCCCGAGGTTTCTCCTTGTTTTGCAGGTAACCACCACCACGAAGGACGTTTGGGAGCCACGTTCCACCAAGTACCCACCACCACATACACTGTTGCTGTCTTGGACAGAAAAAATTTGGCGCTAGAAGGAGAGGAAGAGTAGAAAAGCCCAATCTACAACTTCGCAATGGTGGTTCCAACCTCAGAAACACTCGGTTCCGACAGTTCAGGAGGAGAAAGCAACTCTCCACTGACAGAAACAAACACGATATCAACTAGAAGGGGTAGTGCTGCTACCACCAGATCAGGCAGGAGGGATAACACTGTTACCCCCCGTCAAGAAACCAGGCAGACCCCACAGCCAAGCAGCTTAGTGGTCATGCCCACACCGGAGCAACTCCAAGCAGCCTTTCAAGTGCTGCAGTCTGCCCAGCGGTTTATGCAAACTGTTGGAGGCCAACCTGCTCGAAAGAGGAGGAGAACTAGAACACATGGTTCAGTTCGAAGGCACCTGCAGCTGTCATCTGAAGAGGAGACAGCCACAGCAGACCCCCTATGCGGGTACAACATGACAAACATCACACCCATCCCAACGTCAGAGTATGGCCTATCTAGCCGCTCTGGGCCTGGGTACATCAAAGGGGTTGGCAGGAAGCAGAATGGGATACTGAGATGATGCAGGAGGATCATCCCAGCATGTTCGAGGAACTGACACGCACAGGGTATACGGCAGGCTCAAGCAGGAGATCTGTCCACAGAGGAAATCCAGGGGGCATGGCCCAGAATGTCCAGCCCCGGCCCAGAACCAGGCGTAACTCAGGAGCTGAAGAGGCCCTGTCTGCGCCTGGTGGCGGAACGATCAGAAGGCATGTCAGCCTGAGATTGGGAACAATACCAGAAGAGGGCTCTGGCGATAATGGAGCCCCCACAGATCTCAGAGGACTCATAACCCACAGAGTCAACTCCAGACCCATTGTGGTATCACCAGCAGAGGAGATTAGGTCTCCTTTCAAATCTCCCTTCACACCTGAAATCATTGCGGCCAGAGTGTCGAAAGCGAAGCTCTCACCAAATCTCAAGTTTGAAGGGGAGGGAGACCCAAAGGAGCATGTGGCAGCCTTTGAGACCCACATGGAGCTAGGAAACTACAATGAGGCCACCTGGTGCAGACACTTCCCTGCCACTCTGTCAAGGATAGCCCAGACCTGGTTCAGAACTATCCCCCTAGGGAACGATTGCTAACTTTGATGAACTGAAGAAGAGATTCAAAGAGCATTTCGTTAGTGGAAGTAGGAGGAACAAATCCACACATGAGCTGCTGTTGCTGAAGCAGACTCAGAATGAGAGCTTACGGGATTTCATAGGGAGGTTCAACAAAGAGCTGGTGCACATCCCAGAGCTGGAGCAGAAACTCGCTCTGCACGCTCTGAGGAACACCCTACCCCACACCAGTAAGTTCAGAGATGACCTTAAATGGGTCACCATGACGGAGCTCAGCGAGGCCCTGGCCCTGGCAGAAAAATACATAACTGTCGAGGACTTCAACAAAGCCTCGACACACGGAGCAGGAACAGGCAGACCTGCCAGGCAGGATACCAGGCAGAATGAGCACCAGTTCATGGGAGGCAGACTGAACTGCGGAGGCCCCAGGCCCCATCAGAGCAGAGGGAGAGAAAAGCAAAAAGAAGCAGAGAGGGAAGTGGACCGACTGAGGGCCCAGGAGAAGTATAACAACTATAGAAACCTCAGCGCGCCAAGGGCTGAGATCTTTCTGACCAACAGAGATGACAGCAGGTGGCACAGACCACCTCCCACCAAGAAGAGAAGCCTAGGACCTAACATGGCAGAGTTCTGCGCTTTCCATGAGGCGCCAGGCCACAGTACAGAAGACTGCATAAGCCTGAAAAATGATCTGGAAAGCCTGATCAGACGAGGCTACTTTAAAGAGTACCTGGCCTGGAATCAGGGGATCAAGGAGAAGGAGCAACAGAGCGAAGGGCAGAAAGTGCAGGACAAGCGGGCAGAGATCAAGGAAGGAAAAAAGAAGACGGTATACGTCATATTTGGCAGTTCTAGTTCGATGGGGGGAGAGAGGGCTCATCTGAGGCAGCTCACCCACCCCAACCTCTACTCCATCGACCAGGCAGAGCTGAGCCCAGATCTGCTAAACATGACCTTTACGGCAGAGGACTGCAAAGGCATCAGTTTTCCACACTCTGACCCTCTAGTGGTCACTCTGGAGATTAGCAGAGTAGATGTACGAAGAATACTGTTAGATGGAGGGAGCGCCGTGAATATCCTTTATAAGGACACCTTCGATATAAGGGAGCTGGACCGTTCAATGCTGAAGCAAGGAGGAACTCCAATCGTCGGATTCACAGGGAACTCTATCATCCCAGAGGGGAAAATACATCTGACAGTGACCACAGAGGGGCAGAACGGAGTGAAGAGAACTGTAGTGCAAGAGTTTCTAGTAGTAGACCTCCCATCACCGTACAACGCTCTGATGGGAAGGAAGTTCATTGAGGCAGTACAGGGAATCCCGTCAACCCATCACCAGACCATGTTTTTCCTAAGTAGCACTGGTGAGGTGGGCAGACTGAGGGGAGACCAGAGAGCAGCTAGGTCATGCAATCTGACCGCTCTGAAGAAGGATTAAAGACCTCCTCCTCCTGACCACTCTGGGTCCGGGAGAAAGAGGAGAAAGGATAAGAAAGAAGGAAAGAAGAAAGAGGCTGAAGAAGCCAAGAAGGACCAGGCTGAAGAAGCCGGGAAGGAAAGAAAGGAAAGGCCGAAGAGGCCAAGGAAAGAAAGGAAGAGTGTGCCGCTATCAGTGAGGCCGATGCTCGGCCAGAAGCAAAACAGGAAGCAAATAAGCCTGAACCGGGGGAAGAGACCGAAGAGGTACTCTTGGGACCGGGAGAAGGCAGGGCAGTCAGAATAGGGAAAGACCTGGATCCTGAAACCAGAGTCAACCTAATCAGTCTGCTGAAGGAGAATGCAGATGTGTTCGCCTTCTCAGCAGCTGAGATGCCTGGGGTAGACCCCGCCACCATCAACCACAAGTTAAACACTGCTGCAGGATACAGACCTGTGAAGCAGAAGAGGAGGAACTACTCTGCGGAGAAAAATAAAGCCATCGAGGAAGAAGTTCAGAAGCTGCTCGAGGCAGGGTTCATAGAGCCCTGCAAGTATCTAGAATGGCTTTCCATTGTGGTGACGGTAAAGAAGGCGAACGGGAGCTGGAGGATGTGTGTCGACTTCAAAGACCTCAATAAGGCCTGCCCCAAGGACTGCTATCCCTTGCCAAGAATCGACCAGCTGGTAGACTCTACCAGTGGTCATGCTCTGCTCAGCTTCATGGACGCGTTCAGCGGATACCATCAGATCTTCATGGATCCTGCAGATAAAGAGAAGACGGCATTCATCACCCCTATCGGGGTATTTTGCTATGTCATGATGCCCTTCGGGCTGAAGAATGCAGGCGCCACCTATCAAAGGCTGATGGATCAGGTCTTTGCAGGTCAGAGGGGAAGGAATCTGGAGGTGTACGTGGACGACGTCATCACCAAGAGTAAAACTGAGACAGACTATATAGCAGACCTCAAGGAAACCTTCGCTAACCTCTGCAAACACAGCATGAAACTGAATCCTAAAAAATGCGTGTTCGGAGTACGGTCAGGGAAATTTCTGGGCTATCTGGTCAGTGAAAGGGGGATCGACGCGAATCCCGACAAAGTGAAGGCAGCTATGGATCTGCCAGAGCCTAAAAGCATCAGAGACATCCAGAGGCTGACAGGCAGAATGACAACCCTGTCCAGATTCATAGCTCAGTTTGCAGAGAAAGCTCTCCCGTTTTTCAAGATATTGAAGGGGAACAAAGAGTTCAAGTGGGAAGCAGAGAAGAGGGAGGCATTCCAGAAGATGAAGTCACACCTCTCTGGTCTGCCAACACTGGCCAGACCCAAGACAGGGGAAGCTCTCTTCCTGTACATTGCCGTTACTGCTGCAACTGTGAGTGCAGTCCTGCTGAAGGAAGGGAACAAGAAGCAGCAGCTAGTGTACTTTTTGAGCCACACCCTCACGGGTGCAGAAACACACTACCCATTGATAGAAAAGGCAGCCTACGCAATAGTGCTGGCCACCAGAAAGCTGAGGCCATATTTCGACGCACATCCCGTCACTGTGCTGACAAATATGCCTCTGGAAAAGGCAATGGAGAAGGTAGACAAATCGGGGAGAATCATGAAATGGGCCCTGGAGCTGACAGAGTTCGAAATTAAATTCGCCTCACGAACCGCCATAAAAGCATAAGCTCTGGCTGATTTCCTAGCAGAGCGTGCCTATCAGGAAGCAGTGGGAGAGCCCAGAGCCTGGGAATTCTTTACAGATGGGTCTGCAACCATCAACGGCTCTGGGGCTGGCGTGGTCATCAGAACCCCGGAAGGGAAAATCATTGAATACGCCTTGAAGTTCATGTTTTCAGCAACCAATAATGAATCAGAGTACGAAGCGGCCATCGCTGGACTGCAGCTCTGCCAGACCCTAGAAGCCAAGCACGTCCACCTCAAAATTGACTCTCAGTGGGTAACCAACCAAGTCAAGGGGGGGTATGAGGCTAAGGAGCCAACAATGCAGAGCTACTTGGCCAGGATGAGGTCTCTGATTTCAAATTTTGAAAGTTTTAGAATTGAACAAGTGCCTAGAGCACAGAACGTCCTGGCAGATGCTCTGTCCAAATTAGGGAGCAGCAGTCTGCAGGAGCTGAACAGGTCTGTTTTGGCGGAAGTCAGACCCACCAGTGCAATCTGCGAGGGTGCAGAGCGAGTTTTGGAGTTGGAGGATATGCAAGAGTGGATCAGGGATATCGCTGAGTATAAATAGACTGGTAAATTACCAGAGGGAAAGATGAAAGCGAGAAAGCTCAAGCTGACATCATGCAAATACTGCCTGATCGGTGACGAGCTATACAGGAAGTCTTTCTCTCTGCCCCTACTCAAATGCGTAGGGCAGAGAGACGCAGACTACATATTAAGAGAGATCCATGAGGGACTCTGCGGGCACCACATCGGACCAAGAGCTCTGGCCCACAAGACTCTCAGAGCCGGTTATTATTGGCCCACAATGAAAGCTGACTCTGAGACTCTGGTGAAAAAGTGCGACAGCTGCCAGAAGTTCGCACCAAACATCAAGCTGCCAGCAAACGACCTCATGCCGATCTACAACCCTATCCCATTTGCCCAGTGGGGGCTAGACATTCTGGGACCTTCACAACGGCCCGATATCAGAAGAGATGGTTATTTGTGGGGGTAGACTACTTCACTAAGTGGATAGAGGCAGAAGCCCTATCCACCATAACAGAAGCAGCCGTCAGAAAGTTCTTATGGCAGAGCATCATCACCAGATACGGGATTCCGAAGGCTTTCGTCTTCGATCACGGGAGACAGTTTGACAACATGCCCCTATCAGGGTGGTTGGAGCAGTTTGGGATCAAATATGCTCTATCTTCAGTCTGCAACCCTCAGTGCAATGGTCAGGCCGAAGCTGCTAACAAGCAGATCCTGATAGGTCTGCAAAAGAAGCTGGAGGAACAGAAAAGCAAGTAGCTAGAGGAGCTGCCTAACACTCTGTGGTCAATCAGAACCACAGTCAAAGAGTCAACTGGGCAGACCCCCTTCCACCTGGTATATGGTTCTGAGGCCGTCATGCCTGTTGAGATCGGGTCCGAGAGTCTGAGGATCAGCCTATTTGAGCCAGGTTGAACGATGAAGCTCTGAGAACAAATCTAGATCTGCTGGATGAATACAGAAATGAAGCTAGGCTCAGAATGGAAGCCTACAAAGCCAGAGTCAGCAGATACTATAATCGGAAAGTGAGGGATAGGCCTCTGGAGGTAGGGGATCTGGTGCTCAGAAATGCAGCAGCTGTGCAGAAAGACAAAATACACGGAAAGTTGTCGGCTAAGTGGGAAGGACCCTACCAGGTTAGTGAAGAGCTACACCCTGGAACCTACAGACTGAAAAGAATGGATGGGAGCGAACTGAAAAGCAACTGGAACGCCCGAATACTGAAAAAATACTTCGTGTAACCCAGATTGTATCAAAAAACTCCTATGAATGAAAGGCCTTTGAGCCACCCTTTATCCTTCGCAAACTATACACTCTCCATTTCGCATTAAACCCCCATCCCCTTATCTATTCTTTATGAAAAACAAAATGTCAAAATCAGACAGACCATTAGCAGACTGAGAAAAAATACCACAGTCTGGCAAAAGAAAACAGGGCCTGAGTCAGACTGAAGGCTGAAGAGGCCCTTCAGACACAAAAGTAAACTATATAATGAAGAAAGGGAGCCAGCCGAAAGGTCAACTCTGTCCAGAGCCCATGAGGCCCACAGAGTGATCGGATGCCGGCTCGACTTAGCGATGTCATAGACCTCTACCTCTAAACCTGCGGGGCCGAAGGCCCAAAAAGCAGCAAGGATAAGTCATAGACACCTAAGGTTAATGGGGACGCCAGAGTTCCAAAGAACCAAACGTACCCGACACGAAAAGGATGGCAGAAGGAGTTAAAGGGCGAACCCCAAAACTCCCAGAATCATCATGACTTAGGGCGTCAAAATACCTCCTTTGCTCTGCTTATTGTTGAATTTTTGTCACGCATAAGGCAGAGCAGAAGAGTAAAGGGCCCCTAAGGTCGCAGCTCTGAGCAAATCTCACCCGCCACCGAGCCAAGTAAACCAAAACGCTCAAATATGGTTGCACAACAAACTCAGCAGCAGAGCAGAATGCAAGATATATCAGGCAAGAAAGCAACAGAGCACAAGCACTTAGCAAATATAACAAAACTTAACATGCACAAGATAGAAGAGACAAGAGTCAACAAAGGAATACAACTTGCATTCCTGAAAAATCATTGTGTCTTACATAAAAGATCTGACTATAAGCCAGATCAGAATGCTACAGAATGCTACACCAACGGCGGCTACCTAACCAAAAGAAGGGAGCAAATACAGATGAAAAGGAAATGTTTGACTATTTAATTACAAATATTTCAAGATAAGTCAATTAGGATATCATCGAAGGGCAAAAACGGAGGACTGCAGTCAGTTCAGCACAGGCTCCCAGATCATCCACCTCAGCAGCTCAGACAGGAGTCACAAGAAGACTGAGGCGAAGCGTGAGATAGCCGCCCGAGTTCCTATTGCTTAGGAACAGAGCTGCCATCTCTCGCAGAGCTCCCATCAGCTTGTTGCTCTGAAGACTCTCCCTCTGGAGGCAGAGAGTAAAGCAGCTCCAAGTCTTTGAGCTCCTGGGTAGCAGGAGGTCGCATGTGCACCTCACTAGCGTAGGCCTCCTCGAAAGCATCCCAGTTGAAAGAGGGCTGCAGATGCCAGAGGACTCTACGGACCGCAACTTTGCAATCCTCCCAGTACTTATTCCCGAACGCCTCCTCCATTTGCGCAGCCCGGGCTGTCTCCTCAGCAAGCAGCTGAGCCTCCCCTCTGCTTCAGAACTTCCTCAGCCTTCTTAGCCTGCTGATTCTCCCTCTCAGAAAGCAGCTTGGAGAACTCTACCCCAAGCTCCTCCTCCCTCAGCCTCAGATCCTCCTCAGCCTCCTTGGCTTGCAGAGCCAATTTAGCAGAGCAGCCTTCATGGTCAGCCTGCACAGCAGAGAGCTGACCCTTGAGCTGCTCCTGCTCCTTCAATACTGCCTGCAGCCTGGCCTCGGAGGTCTTCAGCTTGGTCTCTGCCACCGACGCGCGAGACGACGCCTCACTCAGCTGGGAAGAGAGCTTCAAATGTTCGGCCGCGATAGCCTCTGCTTGCAACGCCATGCCCTCCATGCGCTGGTTGGTAGTTCGTAGGGTATTGCGCTCCACAATCAGAGCATCCCTCTCCTCCTCAGTCTCACGGCAGGTCGACACAACCAGAGCATTGTGAGCCTTCAGTTTGGCATATTCCTGGTTCTGCCGTACAACTTGAGCTCTGAGCTGCTGCAATTCAGGGATATCTGCCTCCTGTCTGCCCAACCCAACAGCATGACAGAACTCCCCGACGAAAGCGCCGGCCCGCGCAGCCTGTAATCAAGGAAAAAGCAGATCAGAAGAATTCAAAAAGTCAGAAGCAGATAACTATAAAAAGGACAGACAACCCACCAAAGGGAAATCCCTGACAGCGTAGTCCGGTGAGAAGTGACTAGCCAGAAGCTTCAACCACTCACTGGGGTCAGGGAAGGCCACATACATCTGCTCTTGCCCATGAGCCTCATGCTGGTCATCCGCCGATTCCCTCTGCAGAGAACCTGAGCCAAAGGAAAGACCAGTCAGTTCCATAGAAGGGAAAAGGCCGGAATTGAGGCCGGGTAAGGGGTACACACCTTTGGTGACGACGTCGTCCTCAACATCAATGATCTGAGGGGAGTCAGCAGGGAGACGAGTCTTCTTCTGAGGGGGGCTCCTTCCTCACTCTGCCTCTCTGCTGGTCTCTTCTTAGAATGTGAAGAGACCTCAGACTCCGCTACAGGCTTCTGAGCAACCTCTGCAGGAGACTTAAGCTGGCCTGCAGTTGGAGCAGAGGTCTGAAGAGCCTCAGCAGACTGCGCCTTCTTAGCCCGCAACTGCTGCTAAAGAAGGCAAAAGGTAACAATGTCGTCAGCAAAATAGGGCACAGAACGAATTGGAAATTGTAAGGCAGAAGAAAAGAAAAGAAAGCACTAACCAGGCGCGCCAACTGCTCAGGAGTAGGGGCAAGGACCTGCTTGAAACCTCTGGGAGGAGGAGGAGCAGCCTTCCTTCCAGGAGGAGTAGGCCTCTGGGCAGAGGGAGTAGACTTCTGAACAGGGGGAGACACAACAGTCTCCACCACTGGGACAGAAGCAGAACTCTGCTGCTTCACCCTCTCATGTTGGAGAGGCTCCAACACCTCCCCCTGGCTGGTCTGAGCAGGCGTAGGGATGGCCTGCCCAGCGGGACCTATCACGTCAAAATAAAAACAGCAAAATCAAGAAGGTCAGATAAAAAGAAATCTGTAAGAAAGAGCAGTCTGGGTCTGAAGAAGACACCTACCTGATACAACCTGGCCCTCACTCTGGCCCTCAGCAATTTGAGTTATGACATTCTGAGCAGTCTCTGCCTCAGTCCTGTCAAACTCCGTCATCGTTTGGTGAGACTCCTGACCAGCTTCATCAGACTGGGCAGAACCATCCATTGGAGTGGGTTCTTTCTCAGCCTTGTCCAACTCGGTCATCGCTTGGTCAGGCTCTCCCATGGGCACATCCTCCACCACAGGTGGTTCTGAAAATAAGAAGAAAATATGAGAAGTCTACAACAAAGTGCACACAAGCAGAAAGAGCAGAGTTATCATCGTAAATAGTACCTGGTTGCACAGGAGGAAGCTGTTGCAAGGGCTCAACAACCAGAACGGTCCCTTGCAGAGTGGTGGCTTCCCCTGCATCATCATCAGCATCGTCGTCCTCTGGCAGAAGCACAGCACGCCGAGAACGTCGGGTCTGCAAAGGAACAGCCGTCGCCTTCTCCTCGTCACCAGAATCAATCTCGGTGACAGTGGCGGAAGGGCCCCCCTGCGGCCAAGACATCCCGGTAAACCTATCTACAAGCTCCGGGCGCTTGGTCCGGAGGGAAGGATGGTCCAAAGGAGTAGTGTTAATCTCCCTAATGAAATTAGGGACGGTATAGGTCCCTGGGTTTGGTATCGGACGTTACCTCCGGCACACCGAAGACTGACCCAGACCCAGCTCCCAAGGGATGGCAGACCCCAGAGTCTCTGCAAAAATCAGAATATTCATTAACTACAGCAAGTCAGACAACAGACAGAAAATAATGGAAAGGGGCAGAGCATGTTCACGAGCTCAAGACCCACCCTTAATCAGAGCACGAACAAACTTTCTGCACGGAGCTGCAGAACAGCACAAACAATGAATTCCATGGGGCACAGCAGAAAGGAAAATCAAAATTAGAGCTAAGGGCTGGCAGAACGCTTACCAGTAGTATAGTCAGGGGACAGCTTGCCTATCCTCAGGAAGGCATTCTGACACATCACATAATGATGCGGCAGCCAGTAATTGGGAAGAAATTGCTTCCCGACAGTAGGTTTGGATTTGGACTTGAAGTAGTAGTAGGCTACCCTCTCGTCCCAGTTCAGCACATGAGGGTCCAGCTTCTTCTGAAAGTCAGGCGCCACAGGGCTCAGAGGAGCCTTAAATTGATAATGGTGCCCCTCATCTGTCAGTACCCTAACAAAGACGAAACTATCCCGCCAATCCTTCAGAGTGAGATCAACAGGATAGACCGTCAGATGGTTGGTTCGTACCGAACCTGCGAAGTAGCCGTACTCCCCCCTGCCTCTTAAAGTAGAACAGACACTTGAAAAGGTTCATGGTTAGGGGGGAGTCCAAAGCTTCACAGACCCAAATGAACCCCAGAACATTCTTCAGAGACTGGGGATTAACCTGGCAGAGCGCCATATTATACTCGCAGAGAACCCACTCCAGAAACCAGTGGTTTAGAAATCTAAGCCCAAACTCCAGCTGCTTGAGATTTAACAGCAGTGTACCCCTCTGGTACATTTGCCATGCTCTGACCCTCCTTGGGAAGTACTACCCAAGATCCGCGAAGCGGCTTGATCTCCGCAGCAATCTTAAGGCAATACGCAGCATGCGCCCGTTTGAACGCATCTGCAGATTTCTTCGCCAAGTAAGGCTTGCCCTTGCAGTCATAAAGGGCAGTAAGCCGCATCTCATAATCACTGTAGTCCCATTTGACTGTGGGCAGAGTGGGTTTGAAATTATAGTTGGGAGGGAACCTGTTGGTTTCAGGACCCAACAGCTCCTTGCGTAAGCCGTTCCAAGGGTTAAAGACCTCCCATTCCTCTGGAACCACCTCGTCCTTACACCGAGGCAGATCCAACTTCAAAAACGGAGACTGAGTGTCCATCGGGTAAGGCTCATCCGGCTCAGATGAAGAGGTAGATATCACACCCTTCCCACGGGAGGCGGCAGACTGAGAAGTAGACATTCTGCACAACACAAGAAGCAGAGGGCAATACATCAGACTTGAAATCATAACACAAGACAGTCTGGCACCTCAGACCTACAGACTGAGCTACCAGGCTGGGGGGCAAGGATATGTATGGTATGTGAAGATCAGAAATAGCCAAGAAATAGGATATTTTCTTGCTTTTCTTGCAAAAAGATACATGCAAAGTAGTCTGGCACCTCAAACCTACAGACTGAGCTACCAGACTGGGGGGCAAGGATATGTATGGTATGTGAAGATCAGAAATAGCCAAGAAATAGGATATTTTCTTGCTTTTATTGCAAAAAGATACATGCAAAGTAGTCTGGCACCTCAGACCTACAGACTGAGCTATCAGACTGGGGGGCAAGGATATGTATGGTATGTGAAGATCAGAAATAGCCAAGAAATAGGATATTTTCTTGCAAATAACACAAACAAAACAATGAAGGCACATCACAGATCTACAGCCCAGCAAATAAAGAGGATAACAGGGTAAACAAAGCAATCCCTAAAATCCCACAGACAACAGTAGAGCAGAGCTCAGCTGAAGAAGCATAGCAGAGCCTACCACCCAGAACAGAGCCCAGCTGAAGAAGCAGAGCAGAGCCTATCATCCAGAGCGGTAGAACGGAAATGAAACAACACCAAACAGATCCATGAAACAAAGAAATAAACAATCGCATCTGAAGACCAAAGGAAAGAAAACCCTAACCTCAAAAACACAGGATAAGTGCGTACAGAAGGAAAAAGGGGGAGAAACCCATAAACACAGAGAGGATCACATCCAAACCATCCAAGAAGGAAAAAATCAAAAGTAGATCTGGGAAAAAGAGTTTACCTGGATGGAGAACGGAAGACGCTGAGAAAAGAGAAGACGAAAACCACAAACGCAACAGTATCCACACTTCAAATTGAGCTCCAAACGCAGACAAATCCCAGGAAAATCGAGAGAAATCACTTGAAAATGGCTAGGGCAAAAAGAAATTCTTGAAGAACAACAGGAAAGATTGAAAGCAAAGAGTTCGAAGGAGAAGAGACTGAAAAGTTTCACAAAAGGTTGATTCAGCCTTTAAATAGGCATAATTCTTCCACTCAGCATCAACTTGTCATCATTACATTCCTTGGGAACCCAAAGAGTCACATCAATTCAATTCAATTCAAAATGAATTAATGACCCTTGCTCAACACCCCAACCAAATGGGCGGGAAAAATGGAAGCATTCTGGAGTTTGTGAAGAGCAACTCCCAGATAGTCACGTACCAGTCTGCGAAAAGCAGAACGCCAGACCAAAAACAAACGTAACCAGCATATTGCAATCTGCAAATACTGGGTCCGGGGGGCAAATTATATGGGGTCTTCCCAGCAGACCACTGGTCCTGCCACTCCACGTCAGAGCGGCTGGAGCAGAGCAGACCTCCTCAGGCAGACCGCTCCGGACATAACCTCTAGGCTGGAGTTTAATGAAGGCCTTGTTCCACCTTGGCCCACTTCCAAAGAGGCCCACTCACTTTACTAGGTCAGTTGCAAGTCCATGTCTCATATAAATACCCATGCCCATGCATGGGTAAGGTACGTTCAATCAAACACTCACAAAATAATTGCACTTGATACTCGTTTTCTCTCTACTAGAGATCTTGTGCTCAACTTGGACTAACTTAGGCATCGGAGAGGCGATCCTCGGAACCACCCCCGAGGTTTCTCCTTGTTTTGCAGGTAACCACCACCACGAAGGACGCTTGGGAGCCACGTTCAGCCAAGAACCCACCACCACATACACTGTTGCTGTCTTGGACAAAAACACCTAGAATAATGCAACCTTTTGGCGATTCACAAATAATAATGCAACCTACAGGTTATTCTGGAATAATGCAACCTTTATACCCCATTTATTTTAAACAGGACAAAACCGGTTATGACTTAAAGAATAGGTAAAATGGACACTTGTCGCATAATAATTGGCTCTCATAAGTAATTTTAAAAAGGAAAAAAAAAACAAAATAAGAAAAACAAAAATAAAATCAAATCCCATTTATTTCCCCCACCGTCAGCCCCTTCCCCCACCCCAGCCCCAACACCCCCCACCCCAGCCCCAAACCCGCCGCCAACCTCACCTCACCCACCCTATTTTTTCCGGCGACTGATCTGAGAACAAAGAGGGGGAGGGAGTTTCGTTCGGGGAAGCGAAGAGGAAAGAAAGAGAATACGGGGGGGGGGGGGTCGTCCGGTGGTGGTTACACCGGAGTGGGCGTGGCATTTCAAAGAGCATGGTTCATCCGGCGTGGCGTTTCGGAGAGGGGAGTTCGTCCGGCGTGGCATTTCGGAGAGGGGGGTAGGGCTGGGGACGGGAGAGGTGGGTGGGGGAGGTGCGAACTGTGCAGATTTCGTGGGTTGGGGGCTGGGGTGGGGGGCTTCTAGGGTGGGGCTGGGGTGGGGAGGGGTGGGGCTGGGGTGGGGGGGCTGCTAGGGTGGGGCTGCAGTGGGGAGGGTGGGGCTGGGGTGGGAGGTGTTTTATTTTATTTTATCTTTTTTATATTAATATATTAATTAAATTTAAAGTTTTAAATAAAAAATTACCAATAGTTCAGGTAACCGGTCATTGAACCTGTTTAAAATAAATGGGGTATTAAGGTTGCATTATTCTAGGCAATTTTTCCTTTTTTAATTGCAACAAATTTAAATGGGTGGATTTCTAGGTAAAATTTTGGTGTAAGTGTAAAAGGGGTTGAGAGAGAAAATGGGGCATCTAACAAAGAGAGAGAAAAAATGACATGTAGAAAAGGAAAGTAAACATTTGTTGCAATTAATATGATATTTTCATTTTTGGCAATTGTTGCAATTAAAAAGAAACGGATGAAGTATTTAGTTTTCCCCCCTCTAAGGCATGTTCTTTTTGTCCGTAAACAACTTAAATTAATTTCATTCAGTTTTGTTTACTTTAGTCTCACTAATTTCAGTTCAGTTCTACTTTAACTTATCATTAACACTTTTATTATCATTTATTATTTTTATCGTTATATTTATTATCATTATTAAATGTTATCATTATCGTTGTTATTGTTATTAGTATTAGTAGTAGTATTACAATTAGCATTATTCGTATTGTTACTATTATTATTCGTATTGTTACTACTACTTCAACTTAGTTTTAACACTTTATATATCTTACTCCCTCCGTTCCCTTTTGATGTTCCCATTTTCCGTTTTAAGCCGTTTCTAAAAGTTGTTCCCATATTGATTTTTTTTCCATTTTAAGAACATTTATTTCTCCATCTTACCTTTCAACAACCAAATATTTACAACACTTTGTACTTTTTTTCTTACACATGGGCCCACTTTAGAATAATTTCTTTCTCAATCACTCACTTTTCTTTCTCTCTCTTGCTTTTTCAAAAGCAAAAAGTACCAAAGTACACTTTATACAATATAAAATTCAAGAGATTCTCATCCACATCAATTTGCATTGGTTTTCCCCCATATTCCATATGGGAACATCAAAAGAGAACGGAGGGAATATCATTTATTATTTTAATTTTTATTACAATTTAAAGGAAGCCTACTACAACTGTAAAAGTTATTTGCCTAGTAACCTGATTTACATTAAGACAATGACCAATAAAACCTTCCGATTCCTCTAAATCCATAAGAGATATAAGGTTTTAGGAAAACAAGCTCTGTAGTCAATCTCTTTCTTGTTGTTTCATCTACACTTCTTAGTAGCCCTCTCTGTTGTTAGCCTCGAATTGGCTAAGCTCTTCTTCCAACTCTTGTAGCTGAGTTCTTTCTGAGACTTGTGCAGAGATGCTCGTTGCTTTGTATCCGAACCTGAAAACAAGGAAACCAACCCCTGAGGTTTGGAAGTTGATTCCCTCTCCGATGCCTATGATTTTGAGGAATTATTTATAGTGTTTGTGAATGAAAAGGTGCACCCTAAAATAGAAGGATGTGATTGGTTGAGCAATGAAAAGGCGACACTTGTAAAGGTTTCATTGCCTTGAGTCTCTCAACCAATCATTTTCTGCCTTTTATGGGAGTTTGGGCTGATTATTCCCTCTTTTAGGAATAAATGGGCCTCTTTATTCAGACTTTAGTGAGGTTACCAACAACCCTTTCTGTTGGCTCCACGTGTCGTTTGAGGAATGGTCCACATGTCACGAAGCTATTGGTCCATGTGGCACCTTTTAGCTGGTCCACGTGTCCTCTTTTGCCATGTCATAACATTTGCCCCTAAACGGGGTTTGATCTGGGTCTTGCCTGATTAATGCCCTTTTACTGAGAGTAACTTCTGATATTTATCATACTGTTTAGGAGTTTAACTGACTTTTCCTCCAATCAGAAAAATGTGAAGTGACGTGCGCATCATACGCTACTGACACGTGTAAGATCACTGTTTGGGGAGAGGGAAGGTTTTACCCCCTATAAATACCCCTTCCCTCACTTCATTTTTCACTTTCCATTTTGTGGAGTTTTTAGAGAGATAAAGTTAGAGAGAGAGGCTCTGTAAAAAAAAGGAAGAATATTCTTTTCTTTATTAGGTGAAGAGAAAGTGGATTTGGGAAATTGACCTTGACCTTTGCTGAGAGCGGCGTGACTTGTAGAAAAGGCGAAGAGATTCTTTCTCATCTTCGTCCAGATCTTTAGTCAGGTATTTCCCTCTTCTCCTTTTACTTTTCTTCTTTTATTCTCTGGTTCTTTTAAAATAAAATGGTATCTTTTACCTCGTCCAATAACCCCGGCCAACCCATGGAGGATGCTAACCCTAAAGCAGGTTCTTTTTCATCCTCAGTTGTCTCTAGAGTTGGGCCCATCTCGGCTGAATACTTCTTTTATTTAATAAGAACGCACGACCCATTTTCGACAACCCAGTCTCTGCCTGTGCAGGGTAACCTGGCGCCCGTCAAGCAAACGGCGCGTCTGAGACGTTCATTAATCCTCCATTCCTCCAATTTTGAGATGGAAGAGTCGACTGGGAGAGTTCTTGAGAGAGAGGAAAGTGATATGGTGAAGGAGATCCAACCATTAGAAGTTGACCCTTTGGCGGAGTATGACTTTGAGACCTCTGATAACCACGATAAAGCCGGACCGTCTGGAAGGGCCTCAGACGAGGAGGATGATGAGGACGAGGAGGAAGGGTCTGAGCCTTCTACTACCTCTGCTGAACTTCGGGACCTTCTGGGTCCTCTTTCTGACCCGGCATATGTATGTGTGGATATTGATCGGTTGGAAAGGTATGGGCCGGATGCAAGTCGTTTAGATAGGGAGATGCCTATGATTGACTTCAACTTTGTCCTTCATAAAAAGAAGGACACAATTTTTCATGCATCACTCAACCAATTTGCTATATATAAGCTAGCCTTAGATGTCGGGCTTAGATTTCCTTTCCACCCTTTCATTCATGAAATTATTAGGCATTACAGCCTAGGTCACAAAACCTATGGGACTTAAAGAATTGTGGAAAGGATCCAATGGCTTCGAAAGAATTGCAGTTGGCTCCCAATGCTTGGCTGAACATCTTAACCTTCATTGCCACTGGTGAGTTGTGTGGCTTAGTCCTGTCCCTTAACACCTTTACACACATACACTATGTCTCTCAACTTCAAAAGACAATAGAGGGAACTTGGTATAGTGTATGCAATAGAGCCGGGTTCTTGACTGTTTTTGGGAAGCCATCAAAAATGCACAACTGGAAATCAGAGTTTGTATTTGTCCAAGCACCAGACATAGAGACAGCTAGTCTTTATAAGTACCACAACCGAGTTGTAACTAATATAGGACGAAGTGCCCCCATACTAGAACTAGAAAATAAGTATGACGATGCCGTGGTAGCTCATTTCACGGCCACAGAGTACATTCACCTAGGGCTTGGGGAGGCAGGACGCCCAAAGCCAAAAAAGATAGCTTTGAAGGGACCGTTGGATTCCCTTCAAAGAGATGTTTTTTTAATGAAAGATTTTTTGTTGCCGCTGGACTGAAGGAGGGCGAAGATCCAGGTAATGTTCTGGTCTTGCCCCAAAGGTTTGTCAATGCATTTCAGATCTTGACTAATGAAACATAGTTTCTTTGTGTACAGAACTGGCAAGAAGAAGAATCCCAGCATCTTTGAAAGGAGAAGTAGATATGAGTAAATTCGGAGGGAACTTGTGGGCGGAGCATTCAAAGGCTCCGTCTAAGAAGCGAGAGGAGACACTTATATATATATATATATATATATATATATATATAACCAACTCTATTTGAGGAAGGAAGGCATCCATAAAAGTACGGACTCCTTTCTAAATCATCTTCGGCTATACGTCTTCCAGACGATGGCCTCTTAATGAAGGAAGACGTCAGGTTGAAAAGGGAAAGTTCGTTTATCTGGACGTTTTACCTTTTCAACCGATCGTCTTGCAATTATTTTTCTGAACGAAGATTGCTCAAAGAAGGAAGGCTTCCTGATTAAGACGGATTCCTTCTTGGAGGAGCCTTTGGTTCGTGTTCAAACTTCTTCCTTGTCACAATTTTGACCGAAAGTTGGTCATTGATGGAAAACGTCAGGCACTGGACGGTTTCCTTCTCGAACAGCCTTTAGTCCGTGTTTCCTTTCGTCCTTGTCACATTTCTGATCGAAGGTGGTTCGTAGAAGGAAAACATCAGACACTGGACGGCTTCCTTCCCCGAATAGCCTTTAGGTGATCCTAACTGGCCACCATGGACGAAGGCATTCCAAGAGGGGTCGGCTTTATCCAGCCGGTTTCCTTCTTGGAACCATCTTCGTTTTTGGTGGTGATTTGGATCTTATTGCCTGACTTGATTATTGTTGATGTGCAGAAAAATTCGCCGTTGGCAAGAGCCACTGTTGCTAAGCCAACATCATCGAAGAAACGGCCAGCTGCTTCGGAGGGAAAAGCTTCACCCCCCAAAAAATCAAAGTCCTTTGCTCCGGCAAAGAGGGTCGGTTAGACGAGTTCGTCTGTCCGTACGACACCTATCCCCTCCGGCGAGTGATGACTGAGATTTCTCGCACTAATAGGGTAACTTTTTGGTCCATTTTATTGCTTTTTCTTGGTGTTTCTTTACTTCTTACATCTATTTTCATCATCTCCGTCCTATTTGGAGATTTTCACTATTTCCTTTGATTTTCTCTCATTTTTCATGGTATTCTATTCTTATTTTCTATTCCATATGCTTTGTATTGTATTTTTCTTGTATATGACTAACATATAGGAAAAAGATGAGTGCAAAGCAAAGAAGATTGGAATGGAAGAAGTTGAGGGCCAATCCAAATGAAGAAAGAAAGAAAGAAGAGAGCCCAAGTCCAAGCAAAGAAGATTGGAATGGAAGAAAAGAATGAAAGAAAGAAAGAAAGAAGGAAGCCCAAGCCCAAAAAGAAAGGAAGAGAGGAGAAGAAGACAAAGCAACCCGGGCAGGTGGATCGCCCGATCCACCTTTGGATCGCCCGAAGCCTCGCCCGATCACGGCTGTGGATTTCCACAGAGTTCCTGCCTCATGGTGATCGGGCGATCACCATTATGGATCGCCCGATCACTGCGGGTTTACGGAAACCGTCTATTTCATTTTCTCTTTCCCTTTTTGCCCTTAGTTGGGGGTTGTATAAATACCTTTTTGACCTAAAATTACATTATTCTGATTTCCTTTTTTGAACTCTAAAGAGCTATTGAGAGGTTAGACTTTTGAGTGAGCTTTGGGTGTTTTTCAAGGTCTTTAATGGTGATTTGAAGAAGAATTTCAGATTTTTGAGGAGTATTAATGAAGCTTTAGTAACTTTTCTTCTCTTTGCTCTCATTTATTGCTTTACTTTATCATTTATTCTTGCTTTTACTTTGTTAGTAGTTTCAACATCACTCATTCTCATTGAAGTCTTAGTTTTAGTTGCTCTTTTTCACTTGCTTATGCTCTACTCTATTGCAAACATTAAGTATGAATGAAAAAGCAATGATTTTTGGTTTACTAATCTCCTATTTGCATTGTAGAACTAGTTTAGTTAATATGAGAACCAACTTTGAGTAGTCTTTTAGTTAGGGGGTTGGGTGAAGGTGCAATGTACATTGTTTCATGATATGAGGCCCTAAATTGGCATGTTTGGTGGGTTGGATTAGCAAATCCATTGATTGGTTGACTAAAGTAAAGTTGAAAGGCTTAACTTTAACTCAATGAACCAATGGATTGCCCTTTAGGTGTAGATTGTTGAGATATACAATGAAGTTGGAATTGTTATCTCTAAATAAGGTGGAGTGAGAAATCCCACCTTTCTTAGAGTCTTAACCCATTCAACATCCGAAAGGCGAGATTGGGTTGAGCTTAGCTAATTCCGACCTCATGTTCCATCATTGACTATCTAATCCCTAATTGAGAGTGTTGCATCACCTTGAGTATCCTTGAAAGAGGAGTTCATGGTTGCAACATCTTAATTCAATCTCCTATCACATACTCCTTTAATCTCATTTCGTAAATCAATCTCATTGCATTTGATCCCTATCACCCCCTAACGCCTTTTTCCATCAATTTACAACCCTTTTATTTGACTTACTAGTGATAATTGAGTTCGAAATCAATCAAGTTCTTCTCTTCGGTTTAGCTTACATGTTCACTTACGTTCTTAGTGTCTAGTCTAGTCTCTGTGGATCTTGACCCTTACTTGCCACGTACTCGTATTTGGTTATTTAGGTTTGATTTGGAGCTTTTGTCGAGCGACGCAAAAATTCTCTATCAAATGGCGCCGTTGCCGGGGACTAGTTATTAGCATTAGGTTTAACATAAGTTGTGTGAGTCTAAACCATTTCCTTCTATTTTATTTCTCCTGTCACTATATACATACTTGTGATTGTTATTGCTAACCCCCTTCTTAGCTTGGTATTGTATGCCCCGTTCCGATCGAGCTTTGCCATTGATCCCTCTTGACATTGAGCTCGAACGGACGGTAAAGTCTCTCAAGCGGAAGCTAAGGAAAGGTAGCCAACAAGCACAAGCTTCATCTCCAACACCATTTGTAGAGGTGGAGGGCGACACGAGCTCCACCCTCTCTAGTCCTCCGCACTCCCCAACAACTAGCCACTCAATCTACTCGAGTTCATTCCTTTCTTCGGACACAAATATGGAAGATAATAGAACTTTGAGGGACTATGGCACCCCAATGGCCTATGCCCCTTCTAGTGCCATTGTTCCTCCATCTACACAAGCGAATGATTTCGAGTTCAAGCCGGCTTTCATCCAACTAATCTCCAACAACCAATATGGTGGGTCTAATTATGAGTGCCCTCAAGAACATTTGAGGAAGTTCACCGAGTTTTTCTCTACGGTGAAGCACAATGGGGTCACTCAAGACTTCATCAAGCTTAGTATGTTCAAATTCTCACTCAAGGACGAAGCTTCACATTGGCTCACAACGCTCTCTCCGAACTCATTGACTAATTGGGATGATGTCACAAGAGCCTTCCTTAGCCGGTTTTTCTCATTAAAAAAGACCGCCGAAATGAGGGCAAGTATTATGAACTTCCAAGACAAGGAGGGAGAGAGCTTATATGATGCATGGGTGAGGTTCAAGAGTTTTTTGAGGCAATGTCCACATCACAATATGGAAAAGTGGATGCAACTTCATTGCTTCTACAATGGTCTCTGATAGGTTTTAGTCGTGTCACCTAATCAAAAATAAACCTACGGACCTCTAACTAGGTAGTCAGTGGAAGCAGGGTCGAATCCACAGGGAGACAGAGTTTCTAAATCAATATTCAACCAATTCAGCTACTCCAGATGAAATCAGGAAGGAATTAATTAAACTAAGGAATAGACTACGGAAGACTGAATAAATCGAGGATTAAACTATGGAATAAAAGTCTAGGGTATTAGGTCGGTCCACCATGATTATACCAATCAAATAGGGTCAACTACTATTAAATCCTAAGTCAAGAGTCGGGGGATTAGAGCCTATGTTGAGCTATGGTTAAGACTCAACGCTCATAGTTCAACATACGCCGCATGTTCACTAACGTAATCAGAACTACTTATGTGTCCTAGGCCTCTAGTCGTAAGACGGATCTGTGCAAACAACTATTAACCACAAGCAATCAATGAAATTGTACACTGACATTAATTACTCAATAAGAACAAACCACATCACAATCACCCTAATCAAGCCCTAGAAATTGATAGAAATCTAAATCACAATCATGGTATAAACATGGCTTTCCTATCTAACACCCTAGAAAGAGAACTACTCACTCATAATCGAATTGGCAACAACAAAACTAATATGAAACCCTAAGAATTGCATCATGAACAATTAAATAATTAAACTAAGCAATCAAAGTAATTAAAGAGATAAAGAGTAGAGAAGAGTACCAATTGACGGAAAGCAGGAACTTTTATTGAAATCGAAATAGGTTTGATCACCACTAAACTAATCTAAAGTGTTTGAATTAAACTAAGAGCAATGTAGAATAAAACTAGTCTAAAACCTAATGAAAGATGAATAAAAGATGAATGAAAGAAAAAAAGATGTCTCTAAATAATGAGGAAAAGGTATTTATAATACCCCTCAAGTTCACTAAAAACGGGGAACAAAAAGTGCAAAAGCGCGATAAAGAGCGCCAGACCCGATCGGGCCCGAGCACAGTACCCGATCGGGTCCGCATACAAATTCACCAATCTTCACTCCTGGGCTCTGGCAGCAGCAGTGCAGCAATAAGGCGAGAAAAGCGGCCCACCCGATCGGGCCCGAGGCACCCACCCGATCGGGTCATGCGACAAAAAGTGCCAGCAAGCTCGCCTCCTCCGCAGCGTCCCAATAAGACCTAGCAGCACTAGACCCGATGGGGTCGGGCGGTGGATGCCCGATCGGGTCTGGGCACATATGTTCTCGCCCGATCTAATCGGGCACGCCTTGCCCGATCGGGTCCGCAACTTTCATACCCGATCATAAATACTTCGCCCGATCGGGCCATTTCTGCCCGATCAGTGCACGGAAACCTCATTTGACTCCTTGGCTCTCTAATCTTCACGTTTAGGGGTCTTGGGACCTCCTAAACTATCCATAAAGCTCGTGAGCCATCCTACGTGCCTCATAACATCTCGTAAAGCCGTGGTTGCTTCCAAAAGGCTCGGGAATAAGGAGAAAACTCCATAAAACCTGCAATTCAATACTAAAACACGAAACCACAACTAAATACGAAAGTTAGCACAAAATAGCTACCAAGAGCTCCAATGACGCACAAATTAGCTTGTAAATAAGGGAGAAAACTCTATATAAATACGTGATATCAAACTCCCCCAAGCTAAACCTTTGCTTGTCCTCAAGCAAACAGCACATGAATATGGAATAGATTACCTCGCCCCAAAGATAAAACAAATCAAAGCTCAAAACATTTTCAAGACTAAGAATCGTTCAAGCAGGCATAATTCAAGTTTGGCTCATCAAATCCATCCAACCACCAATCATTCAAGCAATTTATCAAACTCAAGCATCCACAAAGCATACAAGTCCTGAAAAGGCGCTCACAAGGGTGTCACTCCTCTCAATTTTGTGGCAGGCAAAGAATGTGCCCGAACACTCACCAACCCGACCATAAGTACCCTTCCCACTCACATTCTCATGTGTTTAAGAAGGTTCAATGACGCTCATCCTAGTCAAGTCGACTCAATTAGCAGAAATACTCTTTAACCTTGACAAACTAACTCGAAATCAATCAAATGAACATTGCAGACACGAGCTCAAGAGGACTTTATAGGGTTGTAATGGGGCTTAGGTGAGAGGTAGGGGATACTTTTGGGTAATGTGGTGGAAAAACCAAGAAAGGGGGAGCATAAACCATTCAAACAAGGCCTAAGATGGCCTTCACAACTCCCAACAACCACCATAAAACCATGTAAAATAACCCAACTCTCATAAATCAATGAAAAGCGCATAACAAACCCAATTTTATAGCAATGGAGCGAATATTCTTTTATGAACGTACGTGAATGAAAGAACTAGAATTATTTTGAATTTTAATTTCATTTTTCTTTCATTTTTCTGAACTTCATTCACGCAACTCTAAACTTGCTTTTTCTTTTCTCTTTCTCACTCTCAAACCACAGCAAATACACTTTTAAATTCTTCAAAAACCAAACTAAACCAACAAACCAATCTCAAACTCAACCCATACAAAAGCTCCCCCAAGCTAGGCTTGGAATAATATCAAGTGAAGGCTTTTGGCTCATAATAGGGGTTTAAGTAACACGAAACAAGTCATTAGGCTCAGCGGGGCTAAGGAGGATAAAAGTATATCAAAAACTCACTCTGAAGCTCAAGAATAAGACAAAAGAACGCCTCTATCACAGCACATGCTACAAGTCATCTAAAATCAGACAAGTACGAAGTAAAAGTCAAGATCAATCCACTAAAGAGGAACTAACACACAAGAATAGACTGGATAATAATATGAATCCAATAGGCTACAAAGAGGTCTCACAGTCTAACCAATTCAGGTATGCAGCACAAACTGGTCTAATATAATCCAGAAATGCTCGAAATCATAGCAATCAAACATCAAATCATAGCCTCAAGATCACAAATGCCCAGCTATCCAGAAAACAAAGTCAAATCAATTTCAAATAGAGCACAACAAGGGGCACAGGGAGGCAACTAAACCAGTCATGGGAACCATATTTTTTCATTTTTTTCAGTATTTTCCGAAAGCAGTAAAACTATTCTAGAAAGCGGTAAAAGAGATAGGGAATACAAACAGAACTCCTCCCCCAAGCTGAACTTGGCAGTGTCCTTAATGCCAAAAGGTGATAAGGACTATGCTAAGAGGAAAAACAATGTTATTACCTTCACTCTCGCTCACAAAAGGAAGAAAAATAAAAAGAAAAGAAAAAGGGAAAGAAAAGAAATACGAGTTGCCTCTCGCACAGCGCTGGTTTATAAAGGTCCCGCACGACCATGATCCGCCCTCTCTCAAATAGGAGGGGCGTGGCAGTGAGTGCCACCCTCATCAAAAATCTTTCTTCTCCAAATGTTCTTGACTAAGCCTCCAGACGGTGAGGCAACCTTAGGTGGAATTGGAGCCTTCTCCACCCCTACTTCATCTAAAACCTTATCCCTGCAAAAAGATTGTTCAAGCATAGGTGCCTTAACAGTATTGGTTAGTTTAAACATCACTTTGTCATCACCAACACTAGGAGTTAAAGACCAAGACTTGACATCAATGACAACACCAGAAGTACACAAAAACGGCCTACCCAAGATAATAGGGATCTGGGCATCCTCATCCATATCTAATACCACAAAATCAACAGGGATATAGAATTTCCCTACCTAACAGGAACATCCTCCAAAACACCTAGAGGGTATTTTATAGAACGATCCGCCATCTGTAAAGTGATTTGTGTGCATTTAAGGGCTCCCATGTTCAGTTTCTTATAAACCGACAATGGCATAACAGAAACAGAAGCACCTAAATCACACAAAGCCTTATCAATAAAAATAGGTCCAAGATGGCAGGGTATAGAAAAACTACCAGGATCTTTTAACTTTGGTGGGGTTTTATTTTGAATAAAAGCACTACACTCTTCCGTAAGAGCGACACGTTCTACCCCACCAAAGTCTCTTTTCTTAGTAATCATGTCTTTCAGAAATTTGGCATAAACAGGCACTTGGGTAATTAAGTCTGTGAATGGAATCGTTACCTCAAGGTTCTTGACCATAGACAAGAACTTACCAAACTGCTGATCGACCTTGGACTGTTGCATCCTATGAGGAAAAGGTAGCCTTGGTGTAAAAGGCGTTTCAGAAACCTTCTCCTTTTTCTTCCCTGTCTGTTCAGCTTCTGCAGACAAATCGACTTCAGACGTCGAATTTTTCCTTTTTCCTTCCTCTACCACCCTCTTCTTCCCTGCAGTCGGGGTAACCTCATCAATGGGCACTGGAGGGGCATCATATGCAATGCCACTACGAAGAGTGATGGCATTCACATGTTCTCTCTGAACGGGTTGCCCTAGCAATTGTCCCTGCTGCCTTTGTGCATTAGTTTCTGCCAATTGGGCAACTTGAGCCTCGAGAAGTTGGATGTGCTTCTCTTGGGCCCTCCGTGCTTCCTCTTGGGCCCTCCGTGTTTCCTCATTTGCCTTTCGCATAGACAATATCAGTTTCATCAGTTCAGAATTGCTAGGCTCTTGTGGGTTATGGTTTTGTGGAGGTGGGGTGGAAAAATTTTGTGGAGTTTGGAAATTATTGTGGTGATGGAAGTTTTGTGGTGGTGGTCTTTGGAAATGTTGTGGGGTTTGATGGTAGGAGGGTTTAGGATAGTTTTGTGGAGGTGGAGGTTGATAGTTTTGTGGATTTTGGTAGTTATGTGGAGGGGGGAAGGTTTGTGGCCTTTGTTGAAAGGCGTTTGCCTACTCCATCTGAAATTGACTGAACTGACAGTCATGCCCAAAGTGACCCTGAACACCACATACCTCGCAGTAAGATGAGGTAATGGGTGCTACTGCAGACATAGCATTGATACTCATGGGTGGAGGTGTCGGACTAGAAGACTTCATTAGCTGCTGAGTTAGTTGCGCCATCTGAGATGTAAGCAATGAAATAGCGTCAACTTCAAGTACCTTCTTAGTCAAACTCCTAGATGATGAATGGTCATTGGCTGCAAGATTTGATATGAATTCATAACCCTCATCAACTGCCTTGTCTAAAAACACTCCTCCTGCAGACGAATCAACAATACACTTCGTCTGAGGCTGCAGACCATTGTATAATGTCTGCGTCAAGAACCATTTGTCCATATTATGGTGTGGACACTCTCTCTGTAAATCTCTAAACGTAGCCCACGCTTCCCTTAATGTTTCATCAGGCTCTTGGGAAAACGTGGCTAGTTTATTTCTGATTTCTGCTGTTTTAGTGGGTGGGTAATACTCTCTCAGAAATGCAGCAGAAATCTCACTCCACTCGGTTTCTTTCACATCGTTCAACCATTTTTGGGCTCTATCTCTCAGTGAAAACTCGAACAACATGACTTTGAGTTGATCTGGAGTGACGCCGGCATTTTTAACGGTTCGACAAAGTTGTTGAAACCGTTGCAGATGATTTGCCGGATCTTCAGTAGGATGCCCACCAAACTGATTTTGCTGGACCATGCTGATGAGTCCAGGCTTGATTTCGAAATTTGCTGTGGCAATGGTGGGCATAGTAGGTCCAGTGGAGAGACCATCCAGGCTGGGCACCCCATATGACTTCAGTGATTTTGACATAACTGAATTCAAGGTGTCTATTCCAGAGGTGTTCAGCTGAACAGACTGCTTTTCTTTCTGCTTTATCTTTCGGATCCGCCTGATTGTCCTAGTAAGATCGGGGTCCGCTGGAATTGGGGAACCGTTTCTTTGGGACCTGGGCATACAAAAGAAACAAAAAGCAGCAGTAAAACGTACCTCGATTGAAACAATGAAGTTCCAATGAGGTACAGAGAAGTAGACCAAATAATTAAATAAAAACTTAGAGAACTAGCCGTCTCCCCGGCAACGGCGCCAAAATTTGATAGGTTTTAGTCGTGTCACCTAATCAAAAATAAACCTACGGACCTCTAACTAGGTAGTCAGTGGAAGCAGGGTCGAATCCACAGGGAGACAGAGTTTCTAAATCAATATTAAACCAATTCAGCTACTCCAGATGAAATCAGGAAGGAATTAATTAAACTAAGGAATAGACTACGGAAGACTGAATAAATCGAGGATTAAACTATGGAATAAAAGTCTAGGGTATTAGGTCGGTCCACCATGCTTATACCAATCAAATAGGGTCAACTACGATTAAAACCTAAGTCAAGAGTCGGGGGATTAGAGCCTATGTTGAGCTATGGTTAAGACTCAACGCTCATAGTTCAACATACGCCGCATGTTCACTAACGTAATCAGAACTACTGATGTGTCCTAGGCCTCTAGTCGTAAGACGGATCTGTGCAAACAACTATTAACCACAAGCAATCAATGAAATTGTACACTGACATTAATTACTCAATAAGAACAAACCACATCACAATCATCCTAATCAAGCCCTAGAAATTGATAGAAATCTAAATCACAATCATGGTATAAACATGGCTTTCCTATCTAACACCCTAGAAAGAGAACTACTCACTCATAATTGAATTGGCAACAACAAAACTAATATGAAACCCTAAGAATTTCATCATGAACAATTAAATAATTAAACTAAGCAATCAAAGTAATTAAAGAGATAAAGAGTAGAGAAGAGTACCAATTGACGGAAAGCAGGAACTTTTATTGAAATCGAAATAGGTTTGATCACCTCTAAATTAATCTAAAGTGTTTGAATTAAACTAAGAGCAATGTAGAATAAAACTAGTCTATAACCTAATGAAAGATGAATAAAAGATGAATGAAAGAAAAAAACATGTCTCTAAATAATGAGGAAAAGGTATTTATAATACCCCTCAAGTTCACTAAAAACGGGAACAAAAAGTGCAAAAGCGAGATAAAGAGCGCCAGACCCGATCGGGCCCGAGCACAGTACCCGATCGGGTCCGCATACAAATTCACCAATCTTCACTCCTGGGCTCTGGCAGCAGCAGTGCAGCAATAAGGCGAGAAAAGCAGCCCACCCGATCAGGCCCGAGGCACCCACCCGATCGGGTCATGCGACAAAAAGTGCCAGCAAGCTCGCCTCCTCCGCAGCGTCCCAATAAGACCTAGCAGCACTAGACCCGATGGGGTCGGGCGGTGGATGCCCGATCGGGTCTGGGCACATATGTTCTCGCCCGATCTAATCGGGCACGCCTTGCCCGATCGGGTCCGCAACTTTCATACCCGATCATAAATACTTCGCCCGATCGGGCCATTTCTGCCCGATCAGTGCACGGAAACCTCATTTGACTCCTTGGCTCTCTAATCTTCACGTTTAGGGGTCTTGGGACCTCCTAAACTATCCATAAAGCTCGTGAGCCATCCTACGTGCCTCATAACATCTCGTAAAGCCGTGGTTGCTTCCAAAAGGCTCGGGAATAAGGAGAAAACTCCATAAAACCTGCAATTCAATACTAAAACACGAAACCACAACTAAATACGAAAGTTAGCACAAAATAGCTCCCAAGAGCTCCAATGACGCACAAATTAGCTTTTAAATAAGGGAGAAAACTCTATATAAATACGTGATATCAGTCTCTCAACCCAAAACAAGACAAGTTTGAATGCGGGTGCCGGGGGTCCCATTATGATGAAACTGATGGATGTTGCTTTTGACTCCATTGAGAATGTGGTACAAAATGATCGTGATTGGAGCCAAAGCGAGAGAGCATCGACCTCACCCTCCAAAAGAGGTGGTAGGTATGAAATTTATAGTATTGGTGTTCTTAGTTCTAAAGTAGATGCATTGATGAGTGAATTGAAGTTCACCAATATGTCCCCCTCTCCTTCTAATGTCTCTATGCTTGGTCAATCCTCTAATCCCAATTCTTATGCTCCCCCTAATGTGCAACAAATGAATCAATGTGGTTATGGTCCGAATGGTTTGAATAACAATATGCCGATGAATTGCATGTTTTGTGATATTTGTGGGTCTTATGACCATCACCCTCAACAATGTAATAGCATCGAGTCTCAAACAGGTCATTCTCCTTCAATAGAACAAGTTAATGCTTTGAACCAAAAGTTTGACCCCTACTCTAATACTTTCAATCCGGGTTGGCGTCAAAATCTCAATTTTAGTTGGAAAAATCCAACTCAAAACGCCAACCAAGGTTATAGTCAAGGTCAAACCCAAGGTCAAGGTCAAAATAACTTTTCTCAAAATTTTAACCAAGGTCAAAATCAATTTAATCAAGGCCAATATGGATACAACCAAGGTCAATACCGTGGTTCGTATCCTAATCAAGGCCAAAATTCTCATTCAAGAGTACCACCCGGTTTTCATGGAAACTCTTCAGGTTTCCAAGGAAACCAAAGGAATTCAAATGCTCTTCCTTTGAATGCTCCTCTCCGAATTGGGCCACCCACCACCACTACTAGTCTCGAAAGTATGATGCAATCTTTCATTACTACTCAAACTAAAGAGACTAGTGAGCTAAAAGAGAGCCTCAAGCAAATGCAAGTTCACACAAAAATGCTTGAGACTCAATTAGCTCAAATGGCGGGGTCCATTAAGGAAGGATCATCAACTAAATTGCCTAGTCAAGGTGTAAATCCAAGAGAACATGCTAATGCCATTGTGACTAGAAGTGGGAAGAAATTGAATGAGGTGGAATTACCAAGTGTTGAAAATAATTTTGAAAATGACCAACCGGTTGAAACTACTTGTGGTGAGGGAGATGAAAGTGTTGAGAAAGCAAAGAATGACCCACCTCCCTTTGCGGCAAAGTTGCCCTACCCCTCAAGGTTTGCAAGTTCCAAACTTGATGATCAATTTGCCAAGTTCTTAGATGTGCTCAAGAAACTTTACATTAATATACCGTTCACCGATGCCATTAAGCAAATGCCCACCTATGCCAAATTCTTAAAATATGTGTTAAGCAAGAAAAAGGACTTAGATTGTGTGGAAACTATTAATTTGACCGAAAATTATAGTGCCATTATCCAAAACAAGTTGCCCACAAAACTTAAGGACCCCGGAAGCTTTTCCATTTCATGTGCTATAGGTGATATGACCATTGACAAGGCCTTGTGTGACTTGGGTGCTAGTGTAAGTTTGATGCCTTACTCCGTTTGCAAAAGATTGGACTTAGGTGAACTTAAGCCTACTCACATTTCACTTCAATTAGCCGATCGTTCGGTTAATATGCCCATAGGAAAGCTTGAGGATGTACCCCTTAAGGTTGGGAAGTTCTACATTCCCGTAGACTTTGTTGTACTTGAGATGGATGAAGATCCAAATGTCTCCATAATCTTAGGGCGACCTTTCTTAGTTACGGCGGGGGCTATCATTGATGTAAACAATGGCAAATTGAGCATCAAGGTAGGAAGTGAAAACATTGAGTTTAATTTAAATCAAATCATGAAATGTCCTACTCACATGGATGACCATTGCATGCGCATTGATACTTTAGATCATGTCATTGATGAATATATAGCCATGCATTTGCATTCATCTAACAATATGCTTGAGTATGATGTGATGGAAGGCGAGGAGAAAGAAAAGCTTGATGTGGAGGTAGATGCAATTGAGGAGAATCTTGCTCTACCTCCCACTTTAGAAGCACATGAGCAGGCATACCTTTGCCTAGAAGAGGAACAAGGAAAAGATGAACTGACCGATGAAGAAGATGCCCCCAAGCTAGAGCTTAAACCTCTACCTTCCAACTTGAGGTATGAATTCTTGGGACCTTCTTCTACTTTTCCGGTCATTGTGAATGCTAGTTTGGATGAGGCTCAAACCTAAAAGTTGTTGGATGTGTTGCGCTTGCATCGCAAAGCGTTGAGCTATAGTTTGAGTGATTTGAAAGGAATAAGCCCAACACTTTGCATGCATCGCATTTCATTGGAGGATGATGCTCGACCTTCTATCGAAAGACAAAGGAAGCTCAATCCTCAAATGATGGAAGTGGTGAAAAAGGAGATCCTCAAACTACTTGTCGTTGGTATCATCTACCCTATCTCCGATAGTAGATGGGTGGCACCGGTGCAAGTAGTTCCTAAAAAGGGTGGGATGACGGTTGTTAAAAATGAAAAATCTGAGCTCATCCCTATGAGGACCGTGACGGGGTGGAGGATGTGCATTGATTATAGAAAGTTGAATGCCTCCACCAAGAAAGACCATTTTCCTTTACCTTTTATTGATCAAATGCTTGAAAAGTTAGCAGTGCACAAGTACTTTTGCTATCTTGACGGGTTCTCGGGATTCTTTCAAATCCCAATTCATCCCGAGGACCAAGAAAAGACTACATTCACTTGCCCTTATGGTACTTATGCTTATCGTAAGATCCCATTTGGGTTGTGTAATGCACCCGCCACCTTCCAACGTTGTATGATGGCTATTTTTGCCGATATGATTGAAAAGGAGATGGAAGTTTTTATGGATGACTTCTCCGTTTGTGGAGGATCTTTTGATGATTGCCTTGTGAATCTCATTCGATGTTTGGAAAGGTGTGAGAAAGCTAACTTGGTCCACAATTGGAAAAAATGCCACTTTATGGTCCAAGAGGGAATTGTTCTTGGCCATAAAGTGTCACATAAAGGAATTGAGGTTGACCAAGCCAAGGTTGAGGTCATTGAGAAACTACCCCCTCCCACAAATGTGAAGGGAGTGAGGTCTTTCTTGGGTCACGCCGGTTTTTACCGACGTTTCATCAAGGATTTCTCAAAGATCGCCAAACCGCTCACATCTTTGCTCCAAAAGGAGAACGAGTTTGAATTTGATGATGTTTGTTTAGATGCCTTTGCTAAAATAAAAAATGCTCTCATTTCGGTTCCAATTGTTCAAGCACCGGATTGGAGTCTTCCCTTCGAGCTCATGTGTGATGCACGTGATATCGCCGTTGGGGCGGTATTGGGTCAAAGAAAGGAAGGGAAGCTCCACGTCATCCACTATGCAAGCAAAACGCTCAATGATGCCCAAAAGAACTACACCACCACGGAGAAAGAACTACTAGCGGTGGTGTATGCTTTTAGAAGTTCCGGGCATACCTTGTGGGCTCTCAGACCATTGTTTACACGGACCATTCCGCCCTCAAGTACTTGATGGAGAAAAAGGATGCCAAGCCAAGGTTGATTCGTTGGGTGTTATTGCTCCAAGAGTTTGATATTGAGGTGAGGGACAAAAAGGGGTCCGAAAATCTTGTGGCGGATCACCTCTCAAGAATTGTTTGTGATGAGGGTGATTTCCCGGCCCTTCCCATTGATGACTACATGAGGGACGATGTTCTATATGCGGTTGAGAGCACAAGCTTTCCATGGTTTGCCGACATCGTCAACTACCTAGCTTGTAGCGTGATTGCTCTGGATTTCACAAAGCAACAACGTCGAAAACTTAGGCATGATGCAAAGCAATTTATTTGGGATGAGCCACTATTGTAAAAGAGAGGGTCCGATGGTCTGTATAGGAGATGTGTGCCTAATGAGGAAGTTCGAAGCGTCTTGCAAATGTGCCACTCTTCACCATGTGGGGGGCACATGAGCTCCAACAAAACGGTGGCCAAGATACTTCAAAGTGGTATCTATTGGCCAACCATGTTTAGAGACACTTGGAGCTTTATCAAGAGTTGTGATAGGTGCCAAAGGATGGGGAACATTTCAAGGAGACATGAGATGCCGCTCAACACTATCCTTGAACTTGAAGTGTTCGATGTATGGGCTATTGACTTCATGGGCCCATTCCCTTCCTCTTGTGGCAACCAATACATCCTAGTAGCCGTTGATTATGTATCAAAGTGGGTCGAGGCAATTGCATCTCTAACAAATGACTCCAAAGTAGTGATGAAGATGTTCAAGAAGATTATCTTCCAAGATTCGGTGTTCCTAGAGCCATCATAAGTGATGGTGGCTCTCACTTCGCCAAAAAGTCATTCCAATCATTGCTTGCGAAGTATGGAGTGAACCACAAGGTTGGGTTGGCTTATCACCCTCAAATTAGTGGTCAAGCTGAGATCTCAAATAGGGAGATTAAGACCATCTTGGAGAAGACGGTAGAGAGGGCGAGGAAAGATTGATCTTTGAAGCTCGATGATGCCTTGTGGGCATATCGCACCGCTTTTAAGACACCTATTGGCACCACCCCTTACAAGCTTGTTTATGGCAAGTCTTGTCACCTACCGGTTGAGCTAGAGCATTGAGCACATTGGGCTATCAAACACATAAACTTTGATTTGAAGAGTGCCGGTGAGAAAAGGTGGTTGGATCTTCATGCTTTGGAGGAGCTTAGGCAAGAGGCCTATGATTGTGCAAGCATTTACAAGGCAAGAACAAAGGCCTTTCATGACAAGAACATCTTGAAAAGAGAATTTGCAAAGGGGGATAAGGTGCTCCTATTCAACTGACGCTTGAAGCTTTTTCCGGGCAAGTTGAAGTCTAGGTGGAGCGGACCTTTTGAGGTGGTCAATGTGCTCCCATATGGTTCGGTGGAGATAAAGAGTGAAGCAACCGGCTCCTTCCAAGTTAATGGACAAAGATTGAAAATCTACTATGAAGGAGGCCAAGTGGGTAAAGTATTCTCCGTCAACCTTGGGGAATTTGGCACCTCACCTCAAGAGAAGTGATATCCTTTTATGGTCAAGCTAATGACCTTAAAAACAAGCGCTTATTGGGAGGCAACCCAATTTTCTTACTTTTCTTTTTCTCTTGATTTTTCGACTATTTTATTTGACACTTGTCTAACCTTGTGATTATTTGATTTTTATTTTTTATTTTTTTCTTTCTTTTGGTGTTTGGGATGCTATAGCTAGTATTTGATGAGTGTGAATAGCTATGAGCATTTGAGGTTGACCATGTGAGAAATAGTGAATTTAAGAAAGAAAAAAATGAGTTGAGAGATAGTTAGAAAAAAAAGAGAGAGGGAGAAAAAGGGTAGTTTAGAAAAAATAGAAAATAGAAAAAAAAAGGGGGGTAATTAGGAAGGAAAAGAGAAGAGAGAAAAAATTTTGAAAAAAAAATGAAAACAAAAAGGGGGGCAAAAACATAGGAAAAAAAATGAAAAAAAAGAAAAAAAAAATGAAAAAGAAAAAAAAGGAAGGCGGACAGCAGCAGTTCTGATCGCCCGATCGTCTTTGGTGATCGCCCGATTAGGGGTAGGCAGGAACTCCCCAACTTCAACTCGATTTTGATCGGCCGATCCTTTAGGAGCTCGCCCGCTGTCTTGCCCGATCTGGAACTGGATCGCCCGATCCATTTTTTTCCGCCCAGCTCATTTTTATAAAAAAAAATAAAAAAATAAAAAAATCCCCAACTCAGATTGTGCACCCCTCCTCTCCACCTCTCATTCCCTTCATCTCTCACTCTCATCTTCATCTTCATCTTCAACTCTTCTCAAACCCTAACCTCCATACTCCAAAAATCCATCAATCTCACTCATTTTTCTCTCAAAACCTCACAAAAACAACCAAATCCTTTACACTACTCCACAAAATTCACATTTCTTCACCATGTTCCCACTCATTTACCCAAAACACCATCAAACCCCAATTTCCACCATCTTCAAGAGCTTCAAAATTTTAACAAGTTGGAAGGCAATGTACTCACTATTTGGTATACAATTTCTTCATTCTCTTTTTGTTCCTTACTCCACCATTTTTGCTCATACTCTTGTTTATTTGAGAAAGAATATTGCCTAGACTTATTTTGTTGAACCTTGAATTGGTTATTATTGGTTTCTTTGGAGTTTTGAGTGTGAATTGTCTTAGTTGGAGTATTGTTAGATTAAAAATCTTGGTTGTGTGATTGTCTCCATTGAAGGGTTACATTGTTGGATTGTTGATTGGTTGCCTTTGGTTGCATTGGTGTATGCTTTGGTCTTCATTGTTGGGTACCTTGAATTGTGCATTATATTTGAAGGTTTGTGATTGGGCACCTTGTTAATTGTGGTCGAGACATTCTCCATAAACTCCACACCCATCACCAAACTTCCACTCCTCACAAATGGCCCAAAAAACCAAAGCTACAAAAACTTCAAAACGAGCCACGCCATCCACTTCCTCCTCAAAAACACCATGGGGGCAAATGTGTATCACCCTGACCTCAAAAATCCACCAAGAACGCTTTGTGTCTCTCTTAGGTCGTGCAATCAAGCCCACCAAATTCTTTGATGAGAGAGTACTTCGCAATTTATGTGTTTTTGAGGAAGGTCTTGAGCTATGTGACCGTCTAGGGTGGGTCAACTTCGTATCCATGCCCCCCGCCTTCACCTATGAGCGTCTTACACTTGAGTTCCTCTCCACGCTCGAGTGTACAATTGTTGACATAAATGAGGACGAGGATGATGAGGGTTATCATCAAATCACATTCCAACTCTTTAACATTCATAGGGAGGTAGACTATGTTTTCCTTTGCAAGATTTTTGGTTGGGATACGGAAGCTCCCTTAAACGAGTATGTCACCAATGACTTCAATGGGTATGAGTTTGAAAGAACATGGGGAGATATCATGGGCAACTATAACCCACCTAAAAATCCAAAGTCTTCCCACATCATACATCCGGCCGTCCGCTATGTCCACCGTCTTCTTGTGTATTGCATATATGGACGAGCGGAACTTGGTAACTCTAGCAAGGATGAGGGAAAGGCTCTTTGGACCATATGCCGCCCAAAAGTTAGGCCCGTACCAATCAACTTTGCCGAGCACCTCATTCAAAGATTTATCATGCTCCGTGATGGTGTTCATCATCGCAAGGATATTATCATGGGCGGGATGATATTTATGATAGCAAGGTATTGACACACCAATGAAGAGTTCAACACCATGGCACCAATATCTCAACGGATCCTTCTTGATGATGCAGCATTGCATCAAATGAATTTCTACCGCTACATCGAAGGCAACCACAAACGAATCATTTGGTTAGTGCGAGAGTTCGATTATTGTCACCTTCCGAACCCCACACTAACCTGGTTTGGAGATGAAGCGCGCCCCTACCTCATGGCAAGGGAGATCGCCCCAAGGGAAGCGGAGTTGCAAGCTCTTGCCGTTGATGAGGCGAGGAGACAACAACAACAACAACGTCGACGACCACAACAACGACAACCTACTCACCCCATGGACGAAGTCGGCCCATCAGGCGAAGGTACGTCCTCTTGTCATGTTTATGATTTTAGTTCTATTGGTGCGGCTATTGAGGCCATGGCTAGTGAGCAAAGCACCCATTTTCAAAATATTTACGCTCGGTTTGACAACATCAATGCTCACTATGATAGCATGAGCACTAGACTTGATAGCATTGATGTTAACTACCGTGGCATGGATGCTAGGCTCAATAGCATGAGTGAGACACTTGGCACTCTACGCCAAGACGTGGATGGTATGCGGTTAAGGCAAGACCAAATGTACGCCTATGAAGTTAGTCAAAACTTTTTTTCGCCTTACCCAAACTATCCCTCATGGCCCCCACACCCATTCCCTCCCCCGGAAGGTGGGCAATAGATCGCCCTTGATCACCTCCACATGTTTTCTCACTTTGTAACACCGGGACGGTGTTCATTCTAAGTTTGGTGTGCATCATAAGGCGATCAAGGACTTGTGCTTAATTATTAGACTTGAGATATTTTGTGCCTTATCATGTCTCATGGTTGTTGTCATGTCGTTGATTGTTGTTGATTGTTGTTGGATGTTGGTGCCCTATATGTTGTTGTCTACCCCATGGTTCCTTTATTGTTAGTGCACATACTTGGTTAAGGTTGGGTCCTTATTGCTTGATTTGTGATTGATGAGTTCGATTGCTCTAGCTCCCACTTGAAAAATCCAAAGTCTCATAAACACCTTTGTACAAACTTTTCTCCCATTTTATTTTATTTTTCCCTTTCTTCTTTTGTAAAAATCTTTTATTGTGTTTTCCTATCTTCCTTGTAAATAAATAAAAAAAAGAAAAAAAGGAAGCTCTTAGAATAAATAAAGCTCAAGAAAAACCAAAAACCAAGATCGTTTTTATTTGAAAGAGTTTATGATGACCCAAGCAAGCGGAAATAAGAATGGAATTGTGTGACCTAATATTGGAACATGTGTAGATTAGGCAGTTTTGAGATGACTTAAACTTCGTTGCTTTACCATCAAGTCAAATAGCTCATAAACAAAAACAACAAAATTCTCCTTAAATAAGTCACTTAGCTCTATCCTTCATGATATGAAGTCCTTACTTGGTTCTCATAACTTGAGCCCCTAGTGCATTAGATGATCTACCCCAAATAGCTTGGCATTTTCACCATCCCATAAAAAATAGTGAAAATTTTAGTTTCATGAAAAGGCTAGTAGCCTCAAAATAAAATGAAATGAAAAAGAAAAAAAATGCATGTTTTCAATAAGAGTTGCGAAAGGGTGGTTAGTAAACAAAGTCCTAGCACATTCCAATGCTCAAGTGGGGGTTTGAAAAAGTGAAGTAGAACTCCCTAGTGACGACGGGATCGTTGCGGCTTGAGTATGAATGTTTTTCCTCCTAGTGCGTCTCCGACCGAGTACTTGGTACCGTGCCTGAGAAGACTAAGCCCCGCACTCCTTGGTAGTTGCATCACTATTTCACATATCTTCATCTCCATAATAATGAAAATGCTAAGTTTGGGGGAAAATTTTTCGCACGTGGAGGACTAGTTACTTGAGTTGCTTTTCTCATCCTATACATGAGTTTGTGAACTAAATTATCCTTGGAGCAATGGCGTTGAAAGTAGTGGAAAGTTAGAGAATTTGTTAAACTTACACCTTAGTTTAGCTCATCTCACAACCTCCTTCTCTACTCATGTGTTGTGTTGGAATCGAAAGAAAACATTCTCATATATGCTTGCTTGTGGTCCGATCATGACTCCATCTCTCATACCTTGGTGATGTTTCCATTCTTAGGTTTTTGCTCGTTTGAGTTGGTGTATTGGCTTTGTGGGTATGCCTTCTAGAAAACCCTCACGAGACCATCCTCGTCCACAAGGGTCATCCTAGGGGTTTAAAGGGCTTGTTGCATATGCTAAATGCAACCGTGGACTCCACGAAAGTGAGTTTGTTGGGTTTCCTCCCTGTCCCCCTTTTGGTGGTCTCATTTGTTGGTTTTATCGAGTCACCTTTGTGCATCGTCTAGTCATCCATTTTGATTTCCTTGAGGACAAGCAAAGAGTTAAGTTTGGGGGAAGTTGATGAGTGAGATTTATCGCACTCATAGGGTAGCTTTTTGGTCCATTTTATTGCGTTTTCTTGGTGTTTCTTTTCTTCTTACATCTATTTTCATCATCTCCGTCCTATTTGGAGCTTTTCACTATTTCCTTTGATTTTCTCTCATTTTTCATGGTTTTCTATTCTCTATTCCATATGCTTTTTATTGTATTTTTCTTGTATATGACTAACATATAGGAAAAAGATGAGTGCAAAGCAAAGAAGATTGGAATGGAAGAAGTTGAGGGCCAATCCAAATGAAGAAAGAAAGAAAGAAGAGAGCCCAAGTCCAAGCAAAGAAGATTGGAATGGAAGAAAAGAATGAAAGAAAGAAAGAAAGAAGGAAGCCCAGGCCCAAAAAGAAAGGAAGAGAGGAGAAGAAGACAAAGCAACCCGGGCAGGTGGATCGCCCGATCCACCTTTGGATCGCCCGAAGCCTCACCCGATCACGGCTGTGGATTTCCACAGAGTTCCTGCCTCATGGTGATCGGGCAATCAGCATTATGGATCGCCCGATCACTGCGGGTTTGCGAAAACCGTCTATTTCATTTTCTCTTTCCCTTTTTGCCCTTAGTCGGGGGTTGTATAAATACCTTTTTGACCTAAAATTACATTATTCTGATTTCCTTTTTTGAACTCTAAAGAGCTATTGAGAGGTTAGACTTTTGAGTGAGCTTTGGGTGTTTTTCAAGGTCTTTAATGGTGATTTGAAGAAGAATTTCAGATTTTTTAGGAGTATTAATGAAGCTTTATTAACTTTTCTTCTCTTTGCTCTCATTTATTGCTTTACTTTATCATTTATTCTTGCTTTTACTTTGTTAGTAGTTTCAACATCACTCATTCTCATTGAAGTCTTAGTTTTAGTTGCTCTTTTTCACTTGCTTATGCTCTACTCTATTGCAAACATTAAGTATGAATGAAAAAGCAATGATTTTTGGTTTACTAATCTCCTATTTGCATTGTAGAACTAGTTTAGTTAATATGAGAACCAACTTTGAGTAGTCTTTTAGTTAGGGGGTTGGGTGAAGGTACAATGGACAGTGTTTCATGATATGAGGCCCTAAATTGGCATGTTTGGTGGGTTGGATTAGCAAATCCATTGATTGGTTGACTAAAGTAAAGTTGAAAGGCCTAACTTTAACTCAATGAACCAATGGGTTGCCCTTTAGGTGTAAATTGTTGAGATATACAATGAAGTTGGAATTGCTATCTCTAAATAAGGTTGAGTGAGAAATCCCACCTTTCTTAGAGTTTTAACCCATTCAACATCCGAAAGGCGAGATTGGGTTGAACTTAGCTAATTCCGACCTCATGTTCCATCATTGACTATCTAATCCCTAATTGAGAGTGTTGCATCACCTTGAGTATCCTTGAAAGAGGAGTTCATGGTTGCAACGTCTTAATTCAATCCCCTATCACATACTCCTTTAATCTCATTTCGTAAATCAATCTCATTGCATTGGATCCCTATCACCCCCTAATGCCTTTTTCCATCAATTTACTACCCTTTTATTTGACTTACTAGTGATAATTGAGTTCGAAATCAATCAAGTTCTTCTCTTCGGTTTAGCTTACATGTTCACTTACGTGCTTAGTGTCTAGTCTAGTCTCTGTGGATCTTGACCCTTACTTGCTACGTACTCGTATTTGGTTAGTTAGGTTTGATTTGGAGTTTTTGTCTAGCGACGCAAAAATTCTCTATCAGCGAGAAGGGGAGAAAGCCTTCTAATCCGGTGGTCTTATCGCCACCGGTAACCATAGTGGGAGCTGGAGATTCGTCTACTCCTATTGATCTGGAAAGCCAACTGGACGCAGCTGGTCTGAATTTTGAAGAACTATCTAATCCGGACGCGATCATTCCTGGGACCTCTGCCTATTCAGGGGCAGTAGCTAAGCTGGTGGGGAAAATGCCTCCTCCTTTCAGGACGAAGTCAGCCACATCTGGTGAGTTATACTATTCCAACCGGGTCAGAACGCTGCGGGTTGGTGGACGATCGATGAGTCTGTCCAACAAGATTGAAGTGGTCATCCCTGTTCGCAGAACTGATACTTCATCTTTTTCAGATAAGGGAAAGTCTCCAGCCGTGGATTGGTCGGCTTCGGAGCGTCCAGACGAGGCCATCACCTCATTTGCTAAGTACTCCTCGGTCGAGAGGAAGAAGATAAAAAAGGACGTTTATGACTCCTTCCCCCAGGAGTACGTCAAAAGTCTGAGGAGAGCCCCGGCTGGACACTTGGGCTACTTGTCTCAACTCCTTGCAGAGGTATCTCCTTTTTTTTGTATCGTCATATCTTAACTTCTTATGACATGGCCTTCTGACTTTGTAAATTTTCCTTACATACATTTAGGGGTTCGCCCCAAGCATGGCCTTGGAGGAGTTTGTGAGTGATCTCCGCAAGGAGAACTTTGCCTATGTTCATAAGGCAACTACGGCTGGAGACAAAGCCATAGTGACTTGTGAGGAGCTGAGGATCCATCATAGGCAGAATTTGGAGGCCTTGGAGAAGTGGTCGGCTGAGCTGGAGTCAGCCAACAAGCTGCACCTGCTCAAGATCAATGACCTTCTGAAGGAGAAGGGTGAATGGCTTCTGGCCCGGGATGTTCTCCTGGACGATCTGGCAAAGGAGAAAGAGGCTGCTGCTGCTACCTCAGCTGAGCTTAGGGACAAAATTTCTGAACTTACAACAGAAGTTGCTCAGCTGAAGGACCAAGCAAAGCAGGACTTCCAGGAGCCCTTACAAGCCTTCGCTGAGTCCTTGGAAACGGCCAAAGGTTGGGGGATTAAATCCATGGAGATGATGGCCAACCCTGACCAAGTAAGCCGGTTTGAACGTCGGCTTGAATTCCAGGAGGAGTGTCACAAAGCCAGAATTCGTAACGAAGATCCTCCTATTTTCGAGGATTCAGATGAGGAAGAGGAGTTGGAGGACGAAGAGCCTGAAGATGATGCCGCCATGGAGGAGGATATCCCCATTCCTCCTCCTAATGTCTAAATTAGCCGTCCTCCTTCTTTCTTCGCTTCTCATTTGGGCTACTCATTTGAGTGAGGAAATAAGGAGGCGGTTCTATAAGAGCTGGTGCAAGTCTAAGAAGGGCTTACACCAAGTACTCCAAGAAGTATGATAGTGAGGAGGGCACAGCAAAGCTTCCTTTTGGCCGAAGATGTGCAAAGATCCCAGCGGTCCTCCCTCGGCTTGGTTTTTGGCTAGTGTAATGTTTTGTTCCTTTCAGGTTGTCTTTCAATGCCTTGTAATCACATTAGGCTATATTTTTGTCGTTTGGTTTTGTTGTAGTAGCATGGAAACTCAATTGTGCTGTATTTTATGGATTTTTGCAACCAACTTTCGTCCATTTGAATGAATAGTTTTCCTTCACTTTGCTTGTCTAATGTTTGTTTGTATCAAATTTTCCTAAGTGTTCCAGTAACTTGTCTTAAAGATGTTCCATGTGATTGCCTGTTTCCACCTTAATTACTCATCTTGAAACACATTTTTGGACGAAAATGTTCCAAACAAACATGCAAGAGATGCTATAAACACATCTTATGGACGGATAACATACTCATTGGACGAGAATGCTCCAAACATGCAATTTTTGCTAAGTATCCTCTTTTCTTGTCTAAAAAGGGATCAAAGATCAACCTAGCTCATCTTGAAACACCTCTTATGGACGGAAATCTTTTATTCATGCATTATTTTCTAAGTGTCCTCCTTACTCATCTGTAACGGGTTAAGGATCATCCTAGCTCGTCTACAGTTACCTGGGTATCTGCCCCCCTTCTTGGGCGACCACCCGTTTGACCAAACTTGTTGCTCAAGAAGGAGAACATCCAAGATGGAGTCATCAACATATTTCTCCGTGTCAGTTACCCACCATCCGCGTCTAGAGATAATGTTTCCTAAGACGAAGACTACTTCGTGAAGGAAAGCGGCCAGCGCCATATCGTCTAGACGAAGGAGATGGGGGTTAATCTAATTCACACTTACTCGTCTTAATGTCATTTATACTCGTTCTGCCTTCACTTGGCAATTTTCGTAAACGATCGTTGCCCCATGAAGGAAGGCGGCCAAATCACAAACCCTAGACGAGTCTTTTCTTTGCTGGTTCAAGACGACCTTGAAGACCTTTCAATTTATGTGCAATATCTGACAGATTCCTTGAGGAAGCAGTGTTCGTTTTATGGCAATAATAACTTTTCAGACGAACATATGTGCCAAACATTATGAAGATCTGGTCTGATTTCTGGACGGCTTCCTTGAGGAAGCAGTGCTCGTTTTATTGCTATAATAACCTTCCAGACGAACACGTGTGCCAAACTTCAATGAAGCTTTGGTCTGATTTATGGCCGACTTCCTTGAGGAAGCAGTGCTCGTTTTATGGCTATAATAACCTTTCGGACGAACACGTGTGCCAAACTTCAATGAAGCTTTGGTCTGATTTATGGCCGACTTCCTTGAGGAAGCAGTGTTTGTCTTAATATTAAAAATATTGGACGCCACTTGTGTCAGACTTTACTAATCCCGAGACATTCCAGCCGGCTTCCTTTAGGAAGTAATGTTCGTTTTAAAATGACTTTCCTTTATTTGATTTGTCATCTTTTTAGGATGAATCTGTTCATGATAGCTGATCCTTTACTAAGGTTTTTGCTATTCTAATCCATATCCTTGTCTTAAGTCAATTTGGTAGTCCAAGGTGACTTAAACAAATACAAAAATAATTTACACATGGTAGTTATCATAAGGATAGGAACTGTATTGATGATTTTTTATCAACCAAAAGACTGAGAGTACATGTATACAATTATGTGTCGTGGCACTTGATTACTACATTGTCATTAAAACTAAATATGAAATTTCTTGAGATTGTCTGAGTTCCAAGTCCTGAAAATTGGACGGCCTTTCATGTCCTGCAGACGATAGGTACCACTTCTGATTTCTTCCACAATGAGATATGGCCCCTCTCAGTTATGCGTCAGCTTGCCCTGCTCCTTGGCTCGTCCCACTGCCTCCATCTTCCTTAATACAAGATCTCCAACTTTCAGTGGACGACAGGTGACTTGTTTATTGAATTCCCGGGGCATTCGGAGCTTGTAAAGCTGCATCCTTAAGAGAGCATTGCCCTTGACTTCAGGCAACTGATCTAAGGCCGTTCTCATGGCTGTCCAATTTGCCTCCTCTGAGTAAAGCATAATTCTCAAAGTAGGTTCTTCTACTTCAATCGGTAAAACGGCCTCAGTGCCATACACCAGCATGAATGGGGTTTCTCTAGTAGAGTTTTTTGCAGTTGTCCTAACTGACCATAAGACTAGCTGTAGCTCTTCAACCCATAAGCCCTTCGCATTATCAAGTTTTTTCTTGATGCCATTTGATAATATCTTGTTCAATGACTCAATCTGTCCATTAGCTTGGGGATGTGCTACAGCAGCAAAATTTTCCCTTATATCTCTTTCGTCCAACCATTCCCTTAGCTTGGCTGTCTCGAATTGTGGACCATTATCAAAGACAATGGACTGGGGCATGCCAAACCTGGTTATGATGTTCTTCCATATAAAGCTCTTCACATCTTTGGTGGTGATACCCCTAACAGCCTCAACCTCGACCCACTTGCTAAAGTAATCCACAGCAACTATCACAAATTTCCTCTGTCCTGCGACTACTGGGAACGGCCCAAGTATATCCATGCCCCATTTTGAAAAGGGCAAGGAAAAAGGACTGGAGTTAGCAAGTTTGAAGGTCTTTGATACAGATTTCCATGTTTTTGACAGTTGACACATTTTCTGACGTACTCCATGGCATCCTGCCGAAGGGTTGGCCAATAATAACCTGTCCTGAAGGCCTTTTCAGCCAATGCATGCCACCTATGTGGGAAGCGCAGGAACCTTCATGCAATTATTTCAAGACTTCCATACCATCATCCTTGGTTAGACACTTCAGAAGTGGTCGGTTAAAGGATTTCTTGTACAGCGTTTCATCCCACAACAGAAACCAATTATCCCTCGCCCTGATACACTTAAACTCAACAGGGTCGTCAGGCAACTGACCAGTCTTCTTGAAATGGATGATGGGGTCCATCCATGTGTTTCCTCTGCTGATAAACATGACTTCCTCTTCATCTATACTTTTCCTTTCCTTGATTTCCCAAAAAACTGTTCTAGACGTATCACAAGCAGCTGAACTCACAAGCTTCGAAAGATCATCGGCTTGGTTGTTCTCTGATCGGGGCACTTGTCTTAGGACGAACCTCCTCAGTTTTCCTACTTCATCTTTTATCATCTTCACATATTGGGCCATGGAACTTTCTTTGCATTCATATTCTTCATTTACTTGACTGACCACCAGAAGAGAGTCTGATTTGGCCTCGATTTCTTGTGCCCCTGCTACCTTGCACATCTTGATCCCAGCTAAGAGTGCTTCATACTCAGCTTCATTATTGGAAGCCTAGAACTCAAAGCGCATAGCATATTCGAACTTATCTCCTTCGGGAGACTGGCAAATAATTTCTGCCCCACTCCCATTTAAGGTGGACGAACCATCTACCATCAATGTCCAATATGTTCTTCCTTCCGCAAGATCACTAACCGGCTTAACCATCTTTAACTCTTATCGGGTTAATTCGACAATGAAATCAGCCAGAGCTTGTCCTTTTATAGCTTTCCGAGGTTCGACCATAATATCGAACATATTCAGTTCCACGACCCATTTTAACATTCTTCCTGTTGTTTCCATCTTCTGTAATACTTGCTTGAGAGGCTGGTAAGTGTAGACCACTATGCTGTGTGCTAAGAAGTAGGGGCGTAGTTTCTGGCTAGCCATAACTAAGGCTAGACCAAACTTCTCCACCATACTATATTTAGTCTCTACTTCCTTCAACACATGACTGACAAAGTACACTGGTACTTGCACATTTTCCCTCTCATCCAGGAGAACAGCATTGACAGCATCTGGTGAGACGGCTAAGTATACAAAAAGCTTTTCTCTCTCAACTAGGATGACTAGGCGTGGGAGCTGACGCAAATGGTCTTTTACCTTTTGTAGTACTTCCCTCATCTTCCGCCGTCCATTCAAATCTAGCCTTTTTCTTGATGGTGGCAAAGAAATGATGGCACTTGTCTCCTGACTTGGACAGGAATCGTCCTAGTGCAGCTAAACAGCCTGTCAGGCGTTGTACTTCCTTTATCTTCGACTGGGATTTCATGTCGAGGATTGCTTGAATCTTCTCAGGATTCACTTGAATACCCCTCTGATCTACCAAGAATCCCAAAAGCTTTCCTACTAATACCCCAAAAACACACTTCTTAAGGTTTAACTTCAACTTGTACTTTCTGAGAGTTTTAAAAGTCTCTTTCAAGTCACCAATATGATCATCCTCAACAGGGCTTTGGACAATCATATCATCTATGCATGCTTCCATATTCCTCCCCAACTGAGGTTGAAAAATACTGTTGATGAGTCTAAGAAAGGTAGCTGGGGCATTCCTAAGGCCGAATGGCATCATCAACCAACCATATAGCCCCTTTTCAGTGATAAAGGATGTCTTATCTTGGTCATCTGGCCACATTGGAATTTGATGAAAACCGGAATAGGCATCCATAAAGCTTAACAGTGCGTGTCCGGCCGTTGAATCGACCTGTCGGTCTAACTTCGGCAAAGGAAAACTATCCTTTGGACAAGCCTTGTTCAAATTTGTGTAGTCTACACACATTCTCCAGATCCCATTTGGTTTTGGCCCCATTACCACATTTGCTATCCAATTTGGGTAGCGGGTTTCCCTGATGAAGCCCGCGTCCATCAATCTCTTAACTTCCTATCCACGGCTTGATTTCTAGCCGGCCCCAGGCGTCTCTTAACTTCCTGTCCACGAATGGGCTTTTTTGAAGGATCATCATTCAACCGATGTACGGCCACCTCAGGATCAATCCCGGGCATTTCTTCTGTGCTCTAAGCAAAAACATCTTGAGATTCTCTAACAAAATTTACTAACCTTTCCTTTAACTCTGGACCAAGAGAGGAACCTAGCTGAAGAGTTCTTTCTGGACGGGTTTCGTCTAAACAAATAGTAATGGGCACATCTGCGGGTTTTGGACGTTCAGTCGTCGCTCCCATGATGGCCATTACCTCTGCTGAAGATGCAGGCTCTTCTTTTACCAAGGTTAATTTCCTCTTTTTACTCAGCAGTTCTCCAGACGCTTTCCTTGAGGAAGCAACCTTCGTTTTGTCTGTTAGTGTCTCTGGTCTTTCTTCTTTCTCTTCTGGCTTCCAAGTCGAAGGCCTTAACGTGGTCAAATAACACTCTATGGCAGTTCGTTGGTCACCGTAGAATGATCCAACCTGACCATCGTCACATTTAAACTTCATCAGCATCAAGTATGTAACTACCACCGCCTTGACATGATTAAGTGTTGGCCGACCCAGGATGACATTGTAGGTCGTAAGATCCCTTACTACTCAAAACTTAACAAAGAGAGTCCTTGCCTTTTCTTTTTCCCCGACTCGAACAGGCAATGACACAGTTCCCATTGGATGGATAACTCCTCACCCAAACCCAATGATTGGGTGGTGAACGGGGAGCAAGTGATTCTCGTCAAACTTCAGCCGGGAAAGACAGTCGGCATTGATTATGTAAGTTGAGCTGCCCGTGTCTATCAAAATCCTCCTTACTTTCAAGGCAATCTTCATTTCCACCACCAATGGGTCGTCATGAGGAGTTCTCAATTTTCCTCTATCATTCTCACTGACAACCACGTTGAGAAAAGGCTCAATCTTGGTGTCATCCGTCAGCAGAACTTGGCTGAGTTCCCTGAGATAACTTTTGTGGCCCCTATTTGTAGGTCCTCCAGCGGCAAATCCTCCCGAGATCACTAGTTCACATCCTCATCTGTACTATCATTCTCTTTCTTTTTTCCAAACCGGTCATTTCTTTTTTGAAACTTCTTCCCTGCTTGAGGAAGATAGGTATTCATCTTTCCTTGACGGGCTAGTTCTTCTAGGGCCTTCTTCAAATGCTTACATTCATTCGTCTCATGACCACAATATTTGTGGAAGTGGAAATACTTGCTCCTATCCCTGTTCCGATAGGGCGTCTTCATTTCAGCTGGAGCCTTGAGATCATGCTGGTCCTTTATCTCCATAAGTATGGAGTATTGGTCCTTGTTGAACTCTATAGGGTCGGCTGATTCCGTGCCTTCTCTTTCTCTTCGTTTTCCCTTCTTAACTGAGGTCGTAGTCGATGCCACCGTCCATGTCTCAGCCTTCTTAGGTTGTTCTTTTTTATGGGAACAGACTCCTCAGACTTCTTTGACTCAGGATGTTTGGCTTCAACACAAACCTCTGTTGCATGTATAAAAGCTTCAGCCTCCCTCAAGCCTTCAGTCAGAGTGGTTATCTTCTTCTTAACTAAATCAAACTTAAAGCTTCCAGGGGGCAATCCCCTGATGAAGGCATCAAAGGCGACCCCCGCATTCAGGTCTTGTATCTGAAGTGCTTCGAGGTTAAACCTCTTGACAAAACTACGCAAAGCCTCCTTTGGTCCTTGGATGACCTTACCCAAATGCATGCTGGTCTTTTTCTCTTGACGATTGGCCACAAAGTGGCTGGTAAACAACAGACTGAGTTCAGTGAAATTGTTCACCGAGTTGGCTGGGAGATTGTTAAACCACTTCTGGGCAACTCCCTTCAAAGTAGCCGGGAAATTCTTACACCATGTAGCGTCATCTACTGCCTGGACATACATTTGATGTTGGTAAGCTGACAGATGATCACCAGGATCTGTGGTACCATCAAAGGGTTCAATGGTTGGCAGCTTAACTTTAGGGTATGGCGGAGCCTCCATAATCCTGGCTGAGAATGGAGTTGGCCAATCAATGCTTAAGGCCCCCATCCTCCTTATAACAGGTATATTTTCTTGATGGTATTCTCTGATAACCGGGTTTGATGATGTGTGTACTGGGGTCTCTCGTCGGTACACATTCGGTTGACTCAAAATCTTCTCCTGATGGCGACGAAGTGTGGGAGTGGGTCCTCCAACCTCCGTTTGGGAGAAGATTTTCAACGGGGGATCCCTCAAATAGGATGTAGATCCGATGACTGACCTCTGAAGGGCAGCCGCCCTTTTTGCTTGCAAATAATCTATGGCATCCGTAGCCATGTGACGTTCATCTATTGGACAATCTTCTTAAGACCTTACAACTAAGTTCCAACCCAACCTTCTTGCCTGCTCACTCCGGGCAGGGCGTTTTCCTTTACTTGCTGGGCGAGCAGGACAACTAGGTCCTGCCACATCCACTTCTGAATGACCACGAAGAGGCCCATTCTGAACAACTGTAACTCCATTGTGTTGAAAGAACAACATATTGCTCTTAATCTATTCCTGTACCACAGCAGCGACTTTTGATTGAAAGTCATTCAGAACATTCTCCAGATGGGCTGCTGTCACTAGACAATCCAGGTTTTCTTCCAGTACCACATCTGCTCTCTCCAGACGAGTTCCATCTCTACCTCTCGCTGGATGTTCGTCATCTACTGTGTCCTCTACTACAACTTGCTGACCCTGACGTCAAACTTGGTTTGATGAATGACAGTCTGTCATCTCTGCGTCTCCCCACAGACGGCGCCAAATGTTGTTAGCCTCGAATTGGCTAAGCTCTTCTTCCAACTCTTTTAGCTGAGTTCTTTCTGAGACTTGTGCAGAGATGCTCGTTGCTTCGTATCCGAACCTGAAAACAAGGAAACCAACCCCAGAGGTTTGGAAGTTGATTCCCCCTCTGATGCCTAAGTTTAGGGAGTAGGTGAGATTCTACCTTTTACCTGATTTTGAGGAACTATTTATAGAGTTTGTGAATGAAAAGGTGCACTCTAAAATAGAAGGATGTGATTGGTTTAGCAATGAAAAGGCGACACTTGTTAAGGTTTCATTGCCTTGAGTCTCTCAACCAATCATTTTCTGCCTTTTATGGGAGTTTGGGCTGATTATTCCCTCTTTTAGGGAATAAATGGGCCTCTTTATTCAGACTTTAGTGAGGTCACCAACAACCCTTTCTGTTGGCTCGTGTTGTTTGAGGAATGGTCCACATGTCACGGAGCTATTGGGCCAAGTGGCACCTTTTAGCTGGTCCACGTGTCCTCTTTTGCCATGTCACAACATTCTCCACTTCAACACTAAGTGGTTCAATGCTTTAGACGAACATTAATTTGAAAATTTGTGATATAATTATAATTATTTTATATTTAGTATTTAAACGTCTTAAACAATTATAAAGAGTTTAATATTATTATTATTATTATTTTTGTTGTTATTATTATTATTATTATTATTATTATTAATATTATTATTATTATTATTAGATTATTATATATCAAACAAACTAAAAATATTTTTATAAAATAGCGGAAAGTCGAAATACTATTTGGCCCCCACTCATTTAGTTATAATAAAACTGATCCTATTATTGTTGTTGTTATTATTAATAGCATTGATTTTTTTTATTATTATTATTATTATTATTATTATTATTATTATTATTATTATTATTATTATTATTATTATTATTATTATTATTATTATTATTATTATTATTATTATTATTATTAGATTATTATATATCAAACCAACTAAAAATATTTTTAAAAATAGCGGAAAGCCGAAATACTATTTAGGCCCCCACTCATTTAGTTATAGCAAAACTGATCCTAGTAAAGACAGCAGCTCGTTCCCCCAATGCCTTGATCTATGGAGAACTTTGTATCCGTTTAAGAATGGCAACATCATCCTTCTATAATTCCCCTAACATAGAGAAGGAGAAAGGGAGGAAACCATATACAGTAGTCGCATACTTTACACGTTTGCGTCGTACCGCATCAATTATCGACAGCCGGGCACGAAGTCAGACATCCTAAATAGTGTCAAGGGCGATGACCCAATCAAATCGACACATACATCAAGCCCTACAACCCAAGAGTAAATTTGTCGTGCCCACCACCAACCCAATATCATCTTCCTTACCAGCTGAAATCTCAGGCCGGTAGCAAAAGTCTTAAAGGGTATCCCACACAATATTATGTCGATGTTTAATATCAACAATACCAGCACACATGATAGTCATATTGATATAGGTCTTTTATGATGCATTTAGGTTGCATTTTAGTATCATTTAGTTGCATTCTAATCCATAATTGCAAGTACTTACTTAAGTTGAGAAAATATTACTCTTGTGTGTGTTTTTGGTGTTTTTTGATGGTTTCAGGTATTGAGAACACAATTGGAGTATTATTGAAAAGGTTTGAGCATGAGGAGCATATAGGAAGGAGTTACATCGCATGAGAAGTGCAAAGGGCATCTTCGAGTTAGATTGCAATCCAAAACATAACGGAAATATATTAAAAGAAATATGAAAATCAAGCGATGTGTACTCTTTTTCTCATACCTCTTTATCCAATGGTCATAATTGAGTGATTCTAGTGGGGTTGGAAACTAGACTTGAAGATTTTTCCAACAATATATTTACAAGGCCCAAGACGACATCTAGTTTGTGAGATATGATCTTCACAAGTTGGAAATATTTTGCAGGATGAAAGCCCGCGCCCGCGGGGTTTTTTCCGTGTAACTATAGTCTATTTAGGCTATTTATTTTGACGATTTTATCTCAACTTATCTAGTTGTTCTAGTAAAGAGAAAGGTATAAGGACTCAAGGGAAGGAGCTTATTTCATATCTTATTTCTATCATGAATTCATTTTAGGAACTCTCTTTTTCTAAATTACTCAAGAACCCTAGTTTTACTTTTTTTTGTTCCCCTAATTACATTGAATTTTCAATAGAAACTTTGATTTTTACATGATTGGTTCTACAATTGGTATTTTTCCTCTCTTATTATTCCTATTCAAGCTTTGATTATTAATTCATTTTTGCTTATTGATATCACGTATTTATATAGACTTTTCTGCCTTATTTATAAGCTAATCTGTGCGTCATTGGAGCTCTTGGGAGTTATTTTATGCTAACTATCGAATATAGTTGTGGTTTTGTGTTTTAGTGTTGAATTGCAGGTTTTAGGGAGTTTTCTCTTTATTCCCGAGCCATTTGGAAGCAACCACGGCTTTACGAGAGGTTACGAGGCACGTAGGATGGCTCACGAGCTTTATGGGTAGTTTAGGAGGTCCCAAGACCTCTAAACGTGAAGAATTGAGAGCCAAAGAGTCAAGAAAGGAGGTTTCCGTACTCTGATCGGGCAAAAATGGCCCGATCGGGCGAAGATATTACGATCGGGTAAAGAAGTTGCGGACCTGATCGGGCAAGGCATGCCCGACCAGATCGGGCGAGCACCCATGTGCCCAGACCCGATCGGGCATAATGTGCCCGACCCGATCGGGTCTCTTCCATTTGAGCTGCTGGTGATTGTACGCATCAAAATGAACGTGCTGGGCCATTTTGCTGAAGACCCGATCCCAGACCCGATCGATTCCTGGATCGGGTTGACCCAATTTCACACGCTGGCTGCTGCTGTTACGCTGAACAAGAAACAAAGCTGGAAAAAGTCTCACTATGGGCCCAATCGGGTCCTGTGCATAATTTCGCGGATTTCGTCTTTTAATTTCCGTTTTAGTTAGACTTGATGGGGTATTATAAATACCTTTTCCTCATTATTTTAGAGACATCTTTTATCATCTTTTAGACTCTAGTTTATTTCTCATAGTTTAGCTTAGTTTAAACACTTTAGATTAGATTAAAGGTGATTGAACCTATTCGATTTCAATAAAAGTTCCTGCTTTCTGTCAATTGGTATTCCTCTTTACCCTAATCTCTTTTATTATTCTTAATTGCTTAGCTTAAGTATTTAATTATTCATGATGCAATTGTTAGGGTTTCATATTAGTTTTATTGTTGTTAATTCGATTATGAGTGAGTAGTTCTCTTTCTAGGGTGTTAGATAGGAAAGCCATGTTTATACCATGATTGTGATTTAGATTTCTATCAATTTCTAGGGTTTGATTAGGGTGATTGTGATGTGGTTTGTTCTTAATTAGTGATTAATGTCTGTGTACAATTTCATTGATTGCTTGTGGTTAATAGTTGTTTGCACATATCCGTCTTACGACTAGAGGCCTAGGACACGTCAGTAGTTTTGATTACGTTAGTGAACATGCGGCGTATGTTGAACTATGAGCGTTGAGTCTTAACCATAGCTCAACACTTGCTCTAATCCCCCGACTCTTTACTTAGGTTTTGATAGTAGTTGACCCTATTTGATTGGTATAAGCATGGTGGACCGACCTAATACCCTAGGTTTTTAGTCCATAGTCAATTCCTCGATCTAATCTGTCTTCCTTAGCTTAATCTTTAGTTCAGTTAATTCTTCCCTGATTTCATCTGAAGTAGCTGATTTGATTGAATATTAATTTAGAAACTCTGTCTCCCTGTGGATTCGACCCTGCTTCCATTGACTACCATAGTTAGAGGACTGTAGGTTTATCTTTGATTAGGTGATACGACTAAATCCTATCAAACTTTGGCGCCGTTGCCGGCGAGACGGCTAGTGTTCTAAGTTTTTATTTGATTATTTGGTCTACTTCTATGTGCCTCGTCTGAACTTCATTGTTCCAATTGAGGTATGTTTTACTGCTTCCTTTTGTTTCTTTTGTATGCCCATGTCTCAAAGAAACGGTTCCCACATCCCAGCGGATCCCGATCTTACTAGGACAATCAGGCGGATTCGAAAGAAAATTCAGAGAGAAAAGATCTCTGTTCAGCTGAACACCTCTGGATCAGACACCTCGAGTTCAGTCATGTCTAAATCACTGAAATCGTATGGGGTGCCCAACCCAGATGGTTTTTCTACTGGACCACCAATGCCCACCATCGCCGCTAATAATTTTGAGATTAAGCCTGGACTCATCAGCATGGTTCAGCAAAATCAGTTTGGTGGACATACTACTGAAGATCCGGCCAATCATTTGCAGAGATTTCAACAACTCTGCCGAACTGTAAAGCATCAAGGGGTCACACCTGAGCAATTGAAGGTCATGCTTTTCGAGTTTTCACTCCGAGACAGAGCTCAGAAGTGGTTCAATGACATCAAAGTGTCTGAATGGTCGGAGATTTCGGCTGCATTCCAGAGAGAGTATTATCCACCCACAAAGACAGCAGAAATCAGAAATAAACTAAACACGTTTTCCCAACAGCCTGATGAAACACTTCGGGAAGCGTGGGCTAGGTTTAAAGATTTACAGAGAGAGTGTCCACACCACAACAAGGACAAATGGTTCTTGACGCAGACATTCTACAATGGTCTGCAGCCTCAGACAAAGAGTATTGTTGATTCGTCTGCAGGAGGAGTTAATCTGGATAAGGAAGTGGATGTAGGCTATGAGTTTCTATCAAACCTTGCAGCCAATGATCATTCCACTTCCCGAAGCCTCACGAGGAAGGTACTGGAGGTAGATGCCATTGCATTATTGACTTCGTGATAGGTTTTAGTCGTATCACCTATTCAAAGATAAACCTACGGTCCTCTAACTAAGGTAGTCAGTGGAAGCAGGGTCGAATCCGCAGGGAGACAGAGTTTCTATATTAATATTCAATTAACTAACTACTTCAGATGAAAATAGGGAGAATTAACTAAACTAATGAGTAAGCTAAGGAATACGAATTAAGTCGAGGATTTAACTATGGAATAAAAGCCTAGGGTATTAGGTCGGTCCACCATGCTGATACCAATCAAACAAGGTCAACAACTATCAAAACCTAGGTCAAGAGTCGAGGGATTAGAGCATGCGTTAAGCTTTGGTTAAGACTCAACGCTCATAGTTCAACATACGCCGCATGTTCACTAACGTAATCAGAACTACTGATGTGTCCTAGGCCTCTAGTCATAAGACGGATCTGTGCAAACAACTATTAACCACAAGCAATCAATGAAATTGGCCACTAACATTAATCACTAATCAAGAACAAACCACACCACAATCACTCTAATCAAGCCCTAGAAATCAATAGAAGTCTAAATAACAATCATGGTATAAACATGGCTTCCCTAACTAACACCCTAGAAAGAGAACTACTCAGACATGATTGAATTAATAATGACAAAACTAATCGAAAACCCTAAGATTGCATCATGAACTAATTGAATAATAAGCAAATAAACTAAAGCAATTGAGAGACAAGAATAAAACAACAAGAAAGACGATTACCAAATTGACGGAAAGCGGGAACTTTAATTGAATTGAAATAGTACTTGAATCTCTTCTACAATCGAAAACAATGAAAAACAAGGCTAAGAGCTCTCTAAATGTTCAATAGAATAAAAGATACAATTAAAAATAACCTCAAAAGTATTTATAGTCCCTAAGAAAATAATAAGATAGAGTGGGGAAATAACGAAAAATCGCGTCCCCGTGTCGTCCACCCGATCGGGCAAAGGGCCGCCCGATCGGGTCTGGGAACAAGCTTCTAACAACAGCCAATTAGGCTTCACCCGATGGGATCGGGCAGCTTCCACCCGATCGGGGCCGCAAATCTGAACTTCTGGGCTATTTTACTCGTACCCGATCGGGCAGTGGTTGCCCGACCCGATCGGGCGAGTCTTGTTTCTTCCTTGCTTCTACTTGGCTTTAGACGCCAAGTCTTTTGCACATTTCTTCTTAACAACGGTGTCCGAATACCATCTCGAGACCGCCAAGATGCCTCATAACCTTCCGCTACAGCGTGGTGCTCAAAACATCAAGTAAATAGGGAGTTCTTCCCTAAAAACCTGGAAAATGATATGGAACACACAAACCACAACTATATCGAAATAGTTAGCATAAATAGCTCCTAAGAGCATCAATTTCGCACAATTTAGCTTGTAAAGAAAGGGAAAACTCTATAAGAAATCAATACATCAAATTTCCCCAAGCTAATCCTTTGCTTGTCCTCAAGCAAATAGAACATGATCGTGGAATAGATTGCCTCACCCCATAGATAAAATAATTCAAGCTCAAAAAATATTTTCAAGACTAAGAATCGTTCAAGCAGGCATAATTCAAGTTCGGCAAATCAAATCCATCCAACCACCAATCATCCAAGCAATTCATCAAGTTCAAGTGACTACTAGGCATACAAATCCTGAAAAGGTGCTCACAAAGGGTGTCACTCCTCTCAATTTTGTGGCAGGCAAAGAATATGCCCGAACACTCACCGACCCGACCATAAATGTCCCTTCCCACTCACACTCTCATGTGTTTAAGAAGGTAAAATGTCGCTCATCCTAATCAAGTCGACTCAACTAGCAGACGTACTCTTTAACTTTGACAAACTGACTAAAAATCAATCCAATAGACATTGTAGGCACAAGCTCAAGAGGACTTTTCCGGGTTATAATGGGGCTTAGGTAAGAGGTAGGGGATACTTTTGGGTAATGTGGTGGAAGAACCAAGCAAGGGGGAGCATGAACACTCAAACAAGGCCTAAGATGGCCTAAACAACTCCCAATCAACACCATATAACCACGAAAAATAAACCAACTCTTATAATTCAATGAACACTCACAACAAACCCAATTTTTAGGCAATGAAGCGAATTTTTCTTTATGAACGTACGTGAATGAAAGAACTTTGAATTCTTTTGAACTTTTATTTCATTTTTCAGAACTTCATTCACGCAACTCTAATTTTGCCTTTTCTTTTCTTTTTCTCACAATCAAGCCACAACAAATACAACTTTTGATTCCTCAACAACGAAACCAAATGTATCAACGAATAGATTGCCTCAAACCATGAAACCAACTTCAAACTCAACCCATACAAAAGCTCCCCCAAGCTAGGCTTGGAAATAATATCGAAACAAAGGCCATGGGCTCATAATAAGGGTTTAAGTAACATGAAACAAGGTCATTAGGCTCAGCGGGGCTAAGGAGGATAAAAATGTATCAAAACTAACTCTGAGGCTCAAGAATAAGTCAAAAGAACGCCTCTATCATAGCAAATGTAAAAGGTCGCCAAACATCAGATGAGTACGAAGTCAAAGTCAAGATCAATCAGCTAGAGAGGAACTAACACCAGAAATACAGACTGGATAATAGTATGAATCCAATAGGCTAGAAAAAGGCCTCACAGTCTAACCAAATCAGGTATGCAGCACAAAGTAGTATATCATAGTCAGAAATCACTCGAAATCAAAGTAGTCGAACATCAAAACAAAGCCTCAGAATCACAAATGCCCAGCTATCCAAAAAACAGAGTCAAATCATTTTCAAATAACAGCACAACAAGGGGCATAGGGAGGCAATCAAACCAGTCATGATCAATCATATTTTTTTTCTTTTTTTTCAATTTTTCTCAAACCTGTAAACTATTATATCAAAGCTTTAAACTACACTAAAAAGCAATAAACTATACTAGAAAGCAATAAAGAGAGTACTCACAGTGAGAGATCCTCCCCCAAGCTGAACGAGGCAATGTCCTCATTGCAACGAGGGAGAGGAGAGAACAAGGGCATCAGCCGCCCATATCATCATCAGTGGGGGCACCAAAGAAGCCACCACTAGAAGTACCACCACCATCTGTGTAACCACCACCTGAGGGATCACCTGAAAAACCACTCACCCCTCCACCAAAGCCGCTAGTACCTGCATCAAAACCACCCCCAAAACCACTAGGCCCAAGACCAAAGTCTCTTAAAGAGACGGACTGACGAGCAAGCTCCTCCTCCTCATCCTCTGTCATGTCATCACTCTGACCGGCAGGCTGGCCATAACTTGGGTTCCAATGGTAGCACGAGGGGTGTTGAGCAGTCTGCTCAATAATGCCACGCCTGCAATAGTCGTCATAGAGAGGATAAAGGGCGTAGTGCTGGTCGTTGGCCAAGGTATCCATCCGTCCCCCCATCTGATCTACACGGGTCTAGAGCTGATCGATGCGAGTGCCATATCCCGCTAGGGTGGCGATGTTCGCGTTGATCAGCCCTTCCATCCTTCCCATCCCCGTCTCCATGCGACCTAGGGTCGACATCATAGAAGTGAAATCAAATGTGTCCGTGTGAGGGGGAGGAGGGGGGAGTAGAAGTGGAGGCGCCCTCGTCTAAGATCGGCGTATGCCGCCTATGGTAGGAACGACGAGGGGGCTCGGGGTCAGCGACAACAAGATCAACTCCCATTATGGGAAGTAGGTAGTTCGCCTGACGAGGCCGCAATCGGGCTCTAGGGTCGGGCAGAATGATGGATTTTTTGGATTTAATCACCCACTGAAATCTATGGTCAGCCAGGCGGTTTAGGACTTTAAGGGTGTTGAGGTATGTGAGGTCAATGAGGGTAGGGCCAAGGATGGGGGTACGCTGAGTCTCGTCAAAGCCAGCAATTTTCTTGGCAAACAATGTGATCAACCCCCCATTGACTAGCCTCCTAGAGGTCCAACTACCATCTTCCCTTGGCCTAGGGAGCGAGTTCGAGATACGCTCGAACTGAATAGCTACATGGTGGGCCAAGTTGTACTGAAATTGCTCCCTAGAGCCTTTGGCAATGTAGCTAGCTATAGCAACTAACTCGGCCCCGGACCAAGTGACCCTCAAACCGCCCTAAAAGAGTCTGGGCCATGAACCGTATCCAAATGCTAAAAATTGGGTGATGGAAATTCGCCCAATGACAATGCTGGATGTCAAAAGGCGTAGTATCCCCTGTCAGCATAAAATAAGTATCGGCCATTTTGAAGTGGTCTGGTGGGTATTAGTCACCCCGTACCTGTAACCGAAGAACCCCCGCAAATTCCTTAAGGGTGAGGGTGTGGTCTCGGTTTAGTAGTCTGAAATGAACATGGGTGACCGGACCGGCCCTGGGCTTAGTCAGACTTAAACTGCTAAAAAACTCAGACTAATGGAGGATATGTATTAACATGCACATTATAGAGTGACTCCATGCCCAAAGTTTTCATAAAATCCTTAAAATCATCAGTTAAACCTAATTTAGACAAAAGCTCAAGATCTAAAAAACGGGTAGGAAGTACCTCACGTTTTTTAAATCTCAAGAACTTCTCGCGATGTTCATCATCCCGGAAAATGATTTCCGGGCACTGAGGATCCCGTGGAACCTGTGGTGGTGGTGGTGGTGGTGTTGCTTCTCGCCTAGATCGCGAGCTTTCACCTCTAACGAGCCTTCTGAGCTTGCTTGCCATGGAATATTGGAACCTTGTAACCTTGCCTAACACAAAGGATGTGGCTTTGGGTGAGTGTGAGAAGAGAAAGGAGAGGGAAGATGATTTTTGTGAATGGAATTTTGTGAGATGAAGGGTGAAAGGAGAAAAGGAAGAGATTTTATGAAGTTTGGTGGAGATAGGATGGAGATTTGAGGTAGAAGAATTGGGGTTTTAATGGAGGTTTGGGGTTTGGAGGTTGAGGATGAGTGAAGAGAGAGAGAGAGTTGAGTGGAAAAAGAGATAGGGAATGAAAGGTGAGAAGAGGAAAAGGGGTTTAAAACCGTGTATTAGGTCGCAGGCCCGATCGGGCATCAGGCCGCCCGATCGGGTGGAATTTGTTTTTTTTGTGGCTGGAAAAAAGAACTTCGCCCGATCGACCGCCCGATCAGGCACTACTAGAAAAATGGCCTTTAGTATCGGAAATTTTCCGATACTAAAGACCATATTTCCGATACTAAAGGTCTTTAGTATCGGAAATAATTTCCGATACTGAACCGATACTAGTACTCCCGTGGCTAAAGACCCAGTATCGGATATTTTTTCCGATACTAAAGGGGTGTGGCTTTAGTATCGGAAAGCTCATTAGTATCGGAAAATAGTATCGGAACATGTGATACTAAAAATGAAAGTTATTAGTATCGAATGTAACTTCCGATACTAAAGATACTAATAGTATCAGAAAAGTTTCCGATACTAAAGATACTAATAGTATTAGATGTAATTTCCGATACTAAAGGTGACATTAGTATCGGAAATTTCCGATACTAAAGAGTTGAGAAATAAAAATAAAAAAAATAATAACAATAACAATAATAATAATAATAATATTATTATTATTATTATTATTATTATTGTTATTATTATTATTATTATTATAAACAAATATCATACAACCTACAAGAAATTAGTGGGCAACCGAGATACAATCTGGGCACCCACTCCTCTAGCTATAGCAAACCCTATCCTAGTGAAAATATGGGCAGCAGCACGTGCCCCTATATCCTGTGTCTTCGAGAAAGTCTGCATCCGCTTCAGCAACGCAATAGCCACCTTATCCAATTCCCCAAGAGAAGAAAAGGAAAAGGGAAGGAAGCCATACCCAATAGCTCGACAACGAGCTTCATACTTGACCCGCTTCCGATGAGCCGCATCAGCAACAACACGTCCAGGAACAAAGTCAGACAACCCAGAGTGAGTCAAGGGAGAAGACCCTGTCAAGTCGATACACACATCACGACCACCATCCCAAGAGTAAAGAAGCACATCTGCCGGCCTGAGGGCCCCGTCGTTCCCCCTAGACAATCCAATGTCAACCTCCTTTCTTGCCGAAATCCCAGAACGAAAGCAGATATCAACAAGAGTATCTCGAACGACATTATGCCGATGTTTAATGCCCACAATACCAGCACAAGACACCGCATGATCACCAAAAACATCCCCAGCAAAAACCCTGGAGCAAGCAGAGCACGGCATCGAAGTAGAGAACAAAGGAACACCCAACCGGTAACACAACACACTACGATAAGTCTTAGGGTTCATCGTCTGACCCAACCCTGAAATAGGAACTGCCCGAAGCCAGTCGGAGGTGTGATCCCCCTGCTGTGACTGCCACAAAGCTAACCGTCGAGGAGATAAAGAAAAGGTGGATTCTGCCGATTCAGTAACCTTTGTGAAGTATATATCTGCCAATTTCTTCATAAGTTTAGGGGCAGCGACTACACTAGGATCACGCAAAATGTCAGACTCCACAGTTCTATTAAAAAGACTCAACGCATCCTCAAAGGCACGTCCACAACCAACAATACCTGCAGTACGTAAAAGCTTATCCTGTAAACCAGCAGACTGCAAACGAGACGCGAGATAAGCATAATGCCGAACATCACTCGCGCAATAACCACCAAGTCCTCCAAAGGCAAAAGGTAAGGTAGCAAGACGCCACTGCCAATCGCCAAAACCAGGCCCCGAAGCAGTAACAATACGCTCCAAAGAAGAACGAAGGGCTCCATCAAAGGAACGATAAGCCTCATCAAAGACACAAGGAGGACAAGTACGCAGGGCAAAATAGAGTTTAGAAATGCCTGTACACGCCCTAAGAAGTAGCAACTCACACTGGGGATCATCAATCTTAGCAACCTTATCCATAAGCGTAATTGTCTTGGACACTCGCTGCATCACAAGCTCCCCACTGAAAATAGAGTCGGAACTAGCAGGACCACCAAGCAACTTTACACCACTCAAAGGCCGTGCAATATCAGGGGGAAGGACACCAACAAGCCTACTACGAGGGTCTTCGACAGGCCAAAAAACCTCAGTCTTCCCTACATTCAAATGTAGACCGAAACTAGGCCCATCCTCCATAATCAACTCCAAAACCTTCCCTACGACCAAGGTATCACCAATAATGGTGCCATCATCCAAATACCACGCCTGAAGACTGACATCAAAAGAGTCTCTGATTTTACACACCAAGGGATGTAAAACCAAAGCAAAAAGCAAAGGACCAAGGGGGTCACCCTGTTGCACTCCCTGAGATGACCATAAGGTATGCTCTCCATAATACAATCTGGCAGGATGAGAGTAGCAGAATTCAACCCAACGTGAAATGCCCGGACACCGAAGACGAACTTCACGTAACATGATCTCACGATCGACTAAGTTGAAAGCATTTTGAAAATCCACCAACAACATAGAAAGACCGACATCATTTCCACGATCCTCAATCAACCTGTTAACAGCATGAAGTACTGCCTCACCACCCGAAGGAACCCCAACACCAAACTGAAGACCATCAAAGTAACCTCTCAAAGAAGGCCCCACCAAAACAGCTCCGACCTTCGAAACCAAACGCCGCCAAATAGTACCAACGGCTATCGGACGAATACCCCCACCGGGCTTGACAAGAGGAGTTAGAGGAGCACTAGCAATGTACTCACCCAAAACCGCAGGACATTTCCCAGCTAGTAAGAGATTAACCACCTGCGAGATAGAGTTAACTAACTCATCCGAAATAGCCACCGCTGCTCCACTCAAACAATCCATAAGGTGTTGAGCTCGAAAACCGTCCCTACCACAAGATGTACCACGAGGAAAACTCGAAATCCGATCCAAAACAACAGCAGAAGAAGCAATGAGATGATGGTGGTCAATAGGTATATCCGGCAAGGAAGGAGCCGGCGAAGAAGGGTGTTTGGACTGTAAATCCGCAAGAGTGGCAGCAGAATATGGAGCAATGCCGGATGAAGAAAGAACACGGACCGCAGCTGTATAATGACCATCACAAATCTTCCTCTTACACTGCTTGATATTGCGCTCATCCAAATCAAGGTCCTCCTCATCAGCGTCTGAGAAAGTAGGAGGATCCTCCGCCAAAATTTCTCTGAAGAGGTGCAAGCTACCACCCTGCGTACCCCAAGAGCAAATAGCACGGGAAATACTCTCTTCCTGACGCTGACGCTTAATAGCAGACTTACATTCAAGATTACTCCGCGGGCGAAAAGTTTTAAGAGTGCAAAGAGGTAACACCAATAAAGAGACCCAAAAGGAAATGTCATCAGGTTTAGAAATAACCTTGTCAAGAGCACCTTTCAGAACTCGAGCGAACCCCAAACGACACTTGGGAGGGATAGACTTCACAGTGCGAAACCCCTTGGAGAACAAACGATCCAAGTGAGCCACATCGAACCCACAAGAATGATCCCGCAACGAGCCATCATCATGTCCAAGTAGAAATCTAACAATACCATCACCCTCATCGGGAGGTGACACAAAATCTGCACCTCGGCCATGACGACACCTAGTACGATGAGTGTGGGTTTTGAAACAAACCCCACATAACCAAATCCCCATACGAGCAAAAGTAACCTCTGCCGCTGTGAAAACAGACAAAATAGTAGAAAGAGCATGTCGTGTAGTATCACGAGCACCAGAACAACAATGACGATCACGAAGGTGTGTGATCAACGAAGTCTTAGTGAGTCCATTCCCACCACCATCTTGACACCCACTAAGACCGACAAAAGGACAATGAAACCGTACAATGGCGGCCATCACAAGAAGGCAACCGCTTTGCAACCAACAGTCCAAATACGACCACCAAACCACTATGCAAATAACCCAAAACAAATACGACCACCAAATCAGACGCCACCAAACCACACGATGATGTCACACAATAAGGTCATGATGAAGTCAATGACAAGTAATCCATATTGATATTGATCACGCCACACCAAAACAGCCCTTGATCAACCCAAATCACACCTTGATCAACCCAAATCACAATCCTTGATCAACCCAAAACACTCCTAGATCAACCCAAATCACAATCCTTGATCAACCCAAATCACTCCTTGATCAACCCAAGTCACAACCCCAGATCAAACGCCGCCACTGCACTACCACCGCTGCACTAACTCCGCTGCACTAACACCGCTGCACTAACACCGCTGCACTATCACTGTCACTACACTGCCACCACAGCACTAACACCGCTGTTGAACGCACTGCCGAAACCACTGCTGAACCGCTGCACTAACACCCAAAACGCACTGCTGAACGCGAACAAACCCACAAAAGTCCAAACCCACTGCTGAACCGCTGCCGAACAAACTCACTGCCGCCGGACAAAGCCACGACTGCCGTGAAAACTGATCATGGCTGATGATCAAAAACCACGCCACCCAAACACGTTCAACCCACGCTACAGACAACCAAGATCAAGAAGTGACGCTGCAGACACGCTGCACCGCTGTACCGAGTCGACAAAAGTATCAAACCACCAAACGCTGAACCGATCAAAATACCAAACCACACCGCTGAAACCACGCAGAACCCACCAAACGCTGCAACCACGCTGAACCTAAAGCAGCAAGCGCCGAAACAGAAACCGCCCCACCAAACGCTGCACCCAAACATTGCCGGAAAAAGCTGCACAGACGTGCCGGAGACGTGAAGGAAGCCCCGACCCCCAACCCCAAACCTAATCGCCCTAAGCAGAGAGTTTATAAGCAGAGAGTTTTATTATTATTATTGTTATTATTATTATTATTATTCATTATTATTTTTCATTATTATTCTCATTATTATTGTCATTATTTGTCATCATCCTCATCATCATCACCAGCAGCACACCCACCACCACCACCAGCACACCCACCAGTACCATCCACCCACCACCCACAACCACCACCACCACACCACCACCACCAGAAGCCAACACCAGCAGCCAACACCACCACCAACACCAGCAGCCAACACCACCACCACCACCACCAGCCCACACACCACCACCACCACCACCACATCCAGAAAAAATCAAAAAAATCAGGAAAAATAGAAACCCCCCTTCGAACCCACCCTCACTGAACCCAACCCCCAAACCCAGATCTGAACCCCCCTCTTCGAACCCCCCTTCGAACCCAACCCACTGAACCCCCCTCCAAACTCAGCCACCCACTGAACCCAAACCCTAACCCCGTCGAACCCTAACCCCTTCAAACCCCCCCCTTCGAACCCACCCTCACTGAACCCAACCCCCAAACCCAGATCTGAACCCCCCTCCCTCTTCGAAACCCCCTTCGAACCCAACCCACTGAACCCCCTCCAAACCCAGCACCCACTGAACCCAAACCCAAACCCAAACACACCCAAACCCCTTGAACCCAAACCCTAACCCCTTCAAACCCCCCCTTCGAACCCACCCTCACTGAACCCAACCCCAAACCCACATCTGAACCCCCCTCTTCGAACCCCCCTTCTAACCCAACCCACTGAACCCCCCTCCAAACCCAGCCACCCACTGAATCCAAACCCTAACCCCGTCGAACCCAAACACACCCAAACCCCTTGAACCCAAACCCTAACCCCTTCAAACCCCCCCCTTCGAACCCACCCTCACTAAACCCAACCCCCAAACCCAGATCTGAACCCCCCTCTTCGAACCCCCTTCGAACCCAACCCACTGAACCCCCCTCCAAACCCAGCCACCCCAACCCCCATCTCGAACCAAACCCACCAACCCCAACCCCCATCTCGAACCCCAACCCCCATCTCGGCTTTCTGATTAGAGGAGGAAGAGAGAGAAAGCCGAGTAAGAGAGAGAAGCAGAGGTAGAGAGAGAGAAACTGATTTGGGGGGGGGAGTGGTTGATATTTATTGAATTGGTAAGGCGGGGTTTTGAAATTTTTGAGAGATAAGAGCCGCGGTTTGGTAAAAAAATTGGGGGGAATGAATTTTTTTTAGAAAATCAATAACTTTTAGTATCGGAAAGTATTTATCCGATACTAATAAGTATCTTTAGTATCAAAAATATATTTCTGATACTAAACACGGCGAGTATTTGTTTCGTACACTGGTAATTAATATTTAATTATTAATGATTAATAATCAATAGTATATTTATTAATAATTGATAATTAATTATTCATAATTAATAATAATTAATTATTCATAATTAATAATTAATATTAGTTAACAATTAGTAGTATTTAATTATTACCAATAATTTATTATTAATAATTGATAATTAGTGTCAGAAAGAATTTATCCGATACTAATGACCATCTTTAGTATCAGAAATATATTTTCGATGCTAAAAAGGGTGAGTATTTGTAACCTACAAACCAACTTTAGCATCGGAAAAAATTTTCTGATACTATAAAACTCTTTGGTATCGGAAACATCCGATACCATTATATCATTTGTATCGGATTGAAAATTTTCCGATACTAAAGTGACGTCATATGATGATTTTAATATATAGTAAATAGAATAGTGTCGGAAATTAATATCCGATACTAAAGTGTTCCTTTAGTATCAATTATTTTTTCCGATAGTAAATTTTCTGATACTAAAGACCCTTTTTCTAGTAGTGAGGCATCCTATTTTTGATCGGGTGCTGAGGTCGCGGGCCCGATCGGGCGATGGTTGCCCGATGGCATCGGGTGGAGGTCCTTTTTGACATATTTTTACCTTGACTTTGGCTCATTCACCCGATAGACCACCCGATCGGGCAAGGTATTTTTGATCGGGTGCTAGGGTTGCGCACCCGATCGGGCACACCTTGCCCGATGTGATCGGGTGCTCTTCTTTTCTTTCTTCAGCAAAGTTTTACGCCCGCCCGATCGGGCAGGTTCCGCCCGATCCCATCGGGCGAGCTACTGTTCAGTAAGTAGCTCGCCTTTTTTGCAAGTATGGGGCAAGCAAAGATTAGTTTTCTCCTCAAATAGCATATCTGCACATCAAAACACTCAAGATCTAGGAACACATTAGTACCCTCACGCTCTCTCACATGCTACAAACTACGAAACAAAGGAAAGGAAAAATTAACTAAGGGATACGGGTTGCCTCCCGCAAAGCGCTGGTTTATAAAGGTCCCGCACGACCATATTACCTCTCTAGGCAGATGAATCAAGTGGGGAGGAATCAAAGCGGATTTCCTCCACACAACCAACAAAGGCACCCTCATGGTACAGCTTCAGACGCTGTCCATTTGCCTTAAACTTCTCTCCTTTTTGGTTGGCAACCTCGATGGCACCATGTGCCTTCACTTCTGTCACCTCGAATGCTCCAGACCATCGAGATTTGAGCTTTCCAGGAAACAGTCTCAACCTGGAATTGAACAATAAGACCTTGTCGCCAACCTTGAACTCTCTTTTTCCTATCATCCTATCATGCAACTTCTTCGTTTGCTCTTTATAGAGCCTGTGATTCTCATAAGCATCCAAACGGAGCTCATCCAACTCATTGAGTTGAAGAAGTCGTGCTTCACCTGCAGCTGTCAAATCAAGGTTAATTTCTTTGACCGCCCACGCAGAAAGATACTCCATCTCAACTGGTAGATGACAAGCTTTGCCATAAACCAGTCGATAGGGTGTGGTACCCAAAGGAGTCTTAAAAGCAGTGCAGAGCGCCTAAAGAGTATCATCAAGTTTCAAAGACCAATCTTTTCTAGCCTTAGTGATAACTTTCTCAAGAATCGTCTTAATTTGCCTATTAGACACTTCTACTTGGCCACTAGTCTGAGGGTGATAGGCAAGACCGACTTTGTGGGTGACTCCATGTTTTGTCAATAGGGCCTTGAAGGTGCTCTTATGAAAGTGAGAGCCTCCATCACTAATTACAACACAGGGGACACCAAAACGGGGAAAGATTATCTTTTTAAACATCTTCATCACAACCTTGGAATCATTGGTTGGTGATGCTATAGCTTCCACCCATTTAGTCACATAGTCGACGGCTACTAAAATATACCTATTCCCACAAGAGGTAGGAAAAGGTCCCATGGAATAAATCCCCCACACATCAAAAGGTTCGACCTCTAAAATCCCATTCTGTGGCATCTCTTGCCTTTTTGAAATATTACTCGTCCTTTGACAAGCATCACAAGACAAACAAAAGGCACGGGCATCTTTAAAAACCGAAGGCCAATAGAAACCACTATGTAGGACTCTAAAACCGGTCGCTTGGGAACCTAGATGACCACTAGAAGGCATACTATGACAATGTAGCAAAACACCCTCTATTTTCCAATCAGGAATGCAACGACGAAACATCCCGTCGGAGCACTTCTTATATAGGAAAGGATCCTCCCAAAAATACATTCTAGCGTCATGATAAAACTTTTTGCGCTGCTGATATATAAGATTGGGAGGATGAGAACCACTAACAAAGAAGTTAGCAAAATCAGCATACCAAGGAGTTTTAGAGGTCACAGAAAACAAATGGTCATCAGGAAAAGAGTCATCTATAGGAGGGTCAGAAGGGGATCCAAACCTTAACCTAGAAAGGTGGTCGGTGACCACATTCTCAGCACCCTTCTTATCTTTGATTTCCAAGTCGAACTCTTGCAGCAAAAGAATCCATCTGATGAGTCTAGGTTTCGCCTCCTTCTTGGCCATCAAGTATTTCAAAGCAGCATGATCAGTGTGTACTATAACTTTCGAACCTATCAAATAGGTTCGAAATTTATCCAATGCATAGACTATGGCTAGCAACTCCTTCTCTGTCGTAGCATAATTAACCTAAGTTGGATCCAAGGTTTTGCTAGCATAGTGAATCACATGGAGTAGCTTATCCTTCCATTGACCAAGTACCGCCCCTATCGCATAATCACTAGCATCACACATGATCTCGAAAGGAAGGTTCCAATCTGGAGGTTGTATAATAGGGGCAGTGATCAAAGCTGTCTTTATCCTGTCAAAAGACTCCAAACAATCATTAGTAAAATCGAACGTGGCACCCTTTAGCAACAATTGAGTGAGGGGTTTTGCAATTTTTGAAAAGTCTTTGATAAATCTGCGATAAAACCCCGCATGACCAAGAAAACTCCTCACTCCTTTGAATTTCATTGGAGGGGGAAGTTTCTCAATCACCTCAATCTTTGCTCTATCCACTTGGATGCCACGCTCAGAAATCAAGTGACCTAAAACGACACCTTCATTCACCATGAAGTGACATTTTTCCCAATTAAGCACGAGGTTTGCCTCAACACATCTTTTAAGCACTTTGGACAAATTATGCAGGCAAATATCAAAATCATAACCATAAACACTGAAATCATCCATAAACACTTCCATAATATTTTCAATAAAATCAGAGAATATGGCCATCATGTAGCGTTGGAAAGTAGCGGGAGCGTTACACAATCCAAATGGCATCCTGCGATATGCAAAAGTGTCATAAGGACATGTAAACGTAGTCTTTTCCTGATCATCTGGATGGATGGGGATTTGGAAAAAACCAGAGTATCCATCCAGATAACAGAAATAACTATGTTTGGCTAGCCTTTCCAACATCTAATCAATAAAGGGGAGGGGGAAATGGTCCTTCAGAGTGGCATTATTAAGTCTACGATAAACAATGCACATACGCCACCCTGTCACAGTCGTAGTAGGAATCAAATCACCTTTCTCATTTTCAACAACAGTGGTTCCCCCCTTCTTGGGAACCACTTGCACAGCACTGACCCACTTCGAATCAGCAATGGGATAAATGATCCCTGCATCTAACAGTTTCATAATTTCTTTCTTCACCACCTCTTGCATATTAGGATTCAAACGACTCTGAGGTTGAATGCAAGGCAGTGATCCTCTTCCAGATTAATACGATGCATACAAAAATCAGGACTAATGTCCTTTAGATCATCAATACTATATCCAATAGCCTTCTTGTGTATACGAAGCACAGCAAGCAAGCTTTTCAATTGGCTATCTGTGAGTTTAGTACTGACAATTACAGGACATTCTTCCTTATCATCTAAAAATGCATACTTCAAATGAAAGGGAAGTGGTTTGAGTTCCACCTTAGTTGCCTGAGGAGTATAACTGGAGCATAAACTTTCAAGTACCACAGTTTCTTGTTTCTGTTCAACTCCATGACCCTCTAAATCAGCAAGACAGGCATCAACATCAGTATTGATGCCAAAGGAGTCACTCTCAGTCAATGCTACCTCCAATGGGTCATCATCACGTATCTGCTGGAATGTAGACATCACAGCTTTGTCTACCACATCTATCCTGCAACAAGATTCTTCAAGCATAGGAGACTTCATAGCATTGGTTAGTTTAAAAGTGCCAGTATCATCACCAACACTCAAAGTCAAAGATCCTGACTTGACATCAATAACAGCACCTGCAGTGCACAAAAATGGTCTGCCCAAAATAATAGGAATTTGGGAGTCCTCTTCCATATCCAAAACAACAAAATCCACAGGAATGTAGAACTTTCCCACCCTAACATGGACGTCTTCTAAAACACCTAGAGGGTATTTTATAGAACGGTCAGCCATCTGCAAAGTAATTTGAGTGCACTTAAGTGCCCCCATATTCAGTTTATTACAGACAGACAAAGGCATGACAGACACAGATGCACCTAAATCACATAATGCCTTATCAATAAAAAGTGCACCTACATGACAAGGGATGGAAAAGCTACCCGGATCTTTCAATTTAGGTGGAGATTTATTTTGCAAAACAGCACTACACTCTTCAGTGAGTGTGACTCTATCTACCCCACCAAAATCTCTCTTTTTTGTGATCATCTCCTTCAAAAACTTAGCATAGACAGGCACTTGAGAAATAAGTTCAGTGAAAGGAACCGTTACCTCAAGGTTCTTAACCATAGCCAAGAACTTACCAAGTTTTTGATCCACCTTGGACTTTTGCATTCGATGAGGAAAAGGCAACCTTGGTGAAAAAGGTGTATCAGAAACCTTCTCCTTCTCCTTCTTCTTTTCTGCCTGTTCAGCTGTTTCAGACACTTCGACATCAGACGTCGAATTCTTCTTCAATTCCTTCTTTACTACCTCCTTCTCCTTACTAGGGACAGTATCATCATCAACGGGCATAGGAGGAGCAGCATAAGCAGTGCCACTACGAAGAGTAACGGCATTTTCTTGCTCCCTATGTGTAGGTTGCCCCGACAATTGTCCCTGCTGCCTCTGTGCATTAGTTTCTACCAACTGAGCAATCTGAGTCTCGAGAAGTTTTATGTGCTTCTCTTGGGACTTTTGTGTTTCCTCATTTGTCTTTTCCATAGACAATATTAGTTTCATCAGTTCAGAATTGCTAGGCTCTTGTGGGGTTGCATTTTGTGGTGCTGGCTGATAATTCAGATGAGCATGTCTTTGGAAACCAGGGGGATTATGAGAATTTCCTTGGTTTTGGTAGTAGTTGGGTTTTGGGTTGTGATGTGGAGGTTGATAGGAATTTTGTGGGGGATGGTAGGAATTTTGTGGCTGTGGGTTTTGAACATTGTTGCTTCTATAGGAAAGAAGTGGGTTGTCTTTCCAACCAGGATTAAATGTGTTGGAGTAGGGGTTATTGGGTTATCTTTGCTGAAAAGCATTAGCCTGCTCCATCTGATTCTGACTGAACTGGCAATCATGGCCGAAGTGACCCTGAATACCACACACCTCGCAGTAAGATGAGGTGATGGGTGCAACTACTGACATAGCGTTGATGCTCATTGGCGGAGGTGTTGAACTAGAGGACTTCATTAGCTGCTGAGTGAGTTGCGCAATCTGAGATGTAAGCAATGAAATAGCGTCAACTTCAAGCACCTTCTTAGTCAAACTCCTAGATGATGAATGGTCATTGGCTGCAAGATTTGCTAGGAAGTCATAACTCTCATCAATTGCCTTGTCTAAAAAGACTCCTCCTGCAGACGAATCAACGATAATCTTCGTCTGAGGCTGCAGACCATTATAAAAAGTCGGCGTCAGAAACCACTTGTCCATATTATGATGTGGACATTCCCTCTGTAGGTCTCTGAATCTAGTCCACGCTTCCATCAATGTCTCATCTGGTTCTTTGGAAAACGTGGCCAACTTGTTCCTGATTTCTGCTGTTTTTGTGGGAGGGTAATACTCATGTAGAAATGCAGAAGAAATCGCCGGCCATTCTGTCTCAGTGATATCGCTGAACCACCTCTGAGCCTTGTCTCTGAGTGAGAACTCAAATAACATAACCTTCAGCTGCTCAGGTGTGACTCCTTGATGTTTAACAGTCCTGCAGAGTTGTTGGAATCTCTGCAGATGGTTGGCCGGATCTTTAGAAGGATGCCCACTAAACTGATTCTGCTGCACCATATTAATTAGTGCAGGTTTGATTTCAAAATTGTTCGCAGCAATAGTGGGCATCGGTGGACCTGTGGGTATGCCTTCAGGATTAGGCACCCCATAAGATTTCAGTGACTTCGCCATTTGTAATGTAGAAATCTCTGAATCTGGCTTCTCTTGGTCAAATTCTGCTCTAAGATCCCGAAGTATTGCTTCTGTGTCAGGATCTCCAGGAATAATGTGAGTTTTCTTTTGATACCTGGACATATAAGAGAAAACGACAAGATAACCGTAAGAACGGCCTCAATTGGAACGGGAGGTTCCAATGAGGCAAAGAGAAGTACGCTAATTAATCGAATAAAAACTAGAAAACTAGCCGTCTCCCCAGCAACGACGCCAAAATTTGATAGGTTTTAGTCGTATCACCTATTCAAAGATAAACCTACGGTCCTCTAACTAAGGTAGTCAGTGGAAGCAGGGTCGAATCCGCAGGGAGACAAAGTTTCTATATTAATATTCAATTAACTAACTACTTCAGATGAAAATAGGGAGAATTAACTAAACTAATGAGTAAGCTAAGGAATACAAATTAAGTCGAGGATTTAACTATGGTATAAAAGCCTAGGGTATTAGGTCGGTCCACCATGCTAATACCAATCAAACAAGGTCAACAACTATCAAAACCTAGGTCAAGAGTCGAGGGAACAAGCTTCTAACAGCAGCAAATTAGGCTTCACCCGATGGGATCGGGCAGCTTCCACCCGATCGGGGCCGCAAATCTGAACTTCTGGGCTATTTTACTCGTACCCGATCGGGCAGTGGTTGCCCGACCCGATCGGGCGAGGCTTGTTTCTTCCTTGCTTCTACTTGGCTTCAGACGCCAAGTCTTTTGCACATTTCTTCTTCACAACGGGGTCCGAATACCATCTCGAGACCGCCAAGATGCCTCATAACCTTCCGCTACAGCGTGGTGCTCAAAACAACAAGTAAATAGGGAGTTTTTCCCTAAAAACCTGCAAAATGATATGGAACACACAAAACACAACTATATCGAAATAGTTAGCATAAATAGCTCCTAAGAGCATCAATTTCGCACAATTTAGCTTGTAAAGAAAGGGAAAAACTCTATAAGAAATCAATATATCACTTCGCAGATAGCGAAGCTGAGTCAGCAGATTAACACCTTCAGTTCCTCTTCCTCAGCAGCACCTCATTTGAGTATCAATGCTATGTCTGCCGTAGCACCCATTACCTCATCTTACTGCGAGGTATGTGGTGTTCAGGGTCACTTTGGGCATGACTGTCAGTTCAGTCAACTTCAGATGGAGCAGGCAAACGCCTTTCAACAAAGACCACAAACCTTCCCCCCTCCACATAACTACCAAAACCCACAAAACTTTCAGAGACCCCCATCACATAACTTCTAGAACCACAATAATTTCCAAACTCCACAAAATTTTCCCACCCCACCTCCACAAAACAATAACCCACAAGAGCCTAGCAATGCTGAACTGATGAAACTAATATTGTCTATGCAAAAGACAAATGAGGAAGCACAGAGGGCCCAAGAGAAGCACTTCAAACTTCTCGAGGCTCAAGTTGCACAATTAGCAAGCATAAATGCTCAGAGGCGCCAGGGGGAATTGCCAGAGGCGCCAGAGAGAACATGTGAATGCCATCACTTTTCGTAGTGGCATTGCATATGATGCCCCTCCGTTGCCCGTTGATGAGGTTACCCCAATTGCGGGGAAGAAGAGGGTGGTAGAGGAAGGAAAAAGGAAGAATTCGACGTCTAAAGTCGATTTGTCTGCAGAAGCTAAACAGACAGGGAAGAAAAAGGAGAAGGTTTCTGAAACGCCTTTTACACCAAGGCTACCATTTCCTCACAGGATGCAACAATCAAAGGTCGATCAGCAGTTTGGTAAGTTCTTGGCTATGGTCAAGAACCTTGAGGTAACGATTCCATTTACAGATTTAATTACCCAAGTGCCTGTTTATGCCAAATTTCTGAAAGACATGATAACAAAGAAAAATACTTTGGTGGGGTAGAACGTGTCGCTCTTACTGAAGAGTGTAGTGCTTTTATTCAAAATAAAACCCCACCAAAGTTAAAAGATCCTTGTAGTTTTTCCATACCCTGCCATCTTGGACCTATTTTTATTGATAAGGCTTTCTATGATTTAGGTGCTTCTGTTTCTGTCATGCCATTATCTGTTTATAAGAAATTGAATATGGGAGCACTTAAATGCACACAAATCACTTTACAGATGGCTGATCGTTCTATAAAATACCCTCTAGGTGTTTTAGAGGACGTTCCTGTGAGAATTGGGAAATTCTATATTCCTGTTGATTTTGTGGTGTTAGATATGGATGAGGATGCTCAGATTCCTATTATTCTGGGTAGGCCGTTTTTGTGTACTGCTGGTGCTGTCATTAATGTCAAGTCTAGGTCTTTAACTCTGAGTGTTGGTGATGATAAAATGATTTTTAAACTAACCAATGCTGTTAAGGCACCTATGCTTGAACAATCTTGTTGCAGGGATGAGGTTTTGGATGAAGTAGGTGTGGAGAAGGTTCCAACTACACCTAAGGTTATCTCACCGTCTGGAGGCATTATCAAGAACATTTGGAGAAGAAAGATATTTGATGAGGGTGGCACTCATTGCCAAGCCCCTCCTATTTGAGAGGGAGGATTATGGTCGTGCGGGACCTTTATAAACCAGCATTGTGCGAGAGGCAACTCGTATTTTTTTTTTCTTTCCCTTTTTCCTGTTCTTTTTGTTTTTTATTTTTTTTATTTTCCTTCCTTTTTGTGAGCGAGAGTGAGGGTACTAACGTTGTTTTTCCTCTTAGCATCGTCCCTTATTACCTTTTGGCATTGAGGACACTGCCAAGTTCAGCTTGGGGGAGGAGTTTTGTTTGTATTCTCTATCTCTTTTACTGCTTTCTAGGATAGATTTACTGCTTTCGAAAAATTCTGAAAAAATCAAAAAATATGGTTCCCATGACTGGTTTAGTTGCCTCCCTGTTCCCTTTGTTGTGCTCTATTTGAAAATGATTTGACTCTGTTTTCTGGATAGCTGGGCATTTGTGATCTTGAGGCTATGATTTGATTCTTGATTGCTATGATTTCGAGCAAATTTGATTATATTGCACCACTTTGTGCTGCATACCTGAATTGGTTAGACTGTGAGGCCTCTTTGTAGCCTATTGGATTCATATTATTATCCAGTCTATTCTTGTGTGTTAGTTCCTCTTTAGTGGACTGATCTTGACTTTGACTTCGTACTTGTATGATTTTCGATGACTTGTAGCATATGTTGTCATAGAGGCGTTCTTTTGTCCTATTCTTGAGCTTCAGAGTGAATTTTTGATATACTTTTATCCGCCTTAGCCCCGCTGAGCCTAATGACTTGTTTCGTGATACTTAAACCCCTATTTTGAGCCCAAGGCCTTCACTTGATTTTATTTCCAAGCCTAGCTTGGGGGAGCTTTTGTATGGGTTGAGTTTGAGATTGGTTTCTCGGTTTAGTTTGGTTGTTGAGGAATTTAAAAGTGTATTTGTTGCGGTTTGAGAGTGAGAAAAAGAAAAGAAAAGCAAATTTAGAGTTGCGTGAATGAAGTTCAGAAAAATGAAAGAAAAATGAAACAAAAGTTCAAAAGAATTCGAAGTTCTTTCATTCACGTACGTTCTTAAAGAAATATTCGCTTCATTGCTTGAAAATTGGGTTTGTTATGAGTTTTTCATTGATTTATGAGAGTTAGGTTACTTTGCTTGGTTTTATGGTGTTGTTGGGAGTTGTGTAGGCCATCTTAGGCCTTGTTTGAATGATTCATGCTCCCTATTTCTTGGTTTTTCCACCACATTACCCAAAAGTATTCCCTACCTCTTACCTAAGCCCCATTATAACCCTCTAAAGTCCTCTTGAGCTCGTGTCTGCAGTGTTCATTTGATTAATTTCAAGTTAGTTTGTCAAAGTTAAAGAGTATGTCTGCTAATTGAGTCGACTTGACTAGAATGAGCGTCATTTAACCTTCTTAAACACATGAGAGTGTGAGTGGGAAGGGTATTTATGGTCGGGTTGGTGAGTGTTCGGGCATATTCTTTGCCTGCCACAAAATAGAGAGGAGTGACACCCTTGTGAGAGCCTTTTCAGGACTTGTATGCCTTGTGGATGCTTAAATTTGATAAATTGCTTGGATGATTGGTGGTTGGATGGATTTGATTAGCCAAACTTGAATTTTGCCTGCTTGAACGATTCTTAGTCTTGAAAATGTTTTGAGCTTTGATTTGTTTTTATCTATGGGGTGAGGCAATCTATTCCATGTTCATGTTCTGTTTGCTTGAGCACAAGCAAAGGTTTAGATTGGGGGAGTTTGATATCACGTATTTATATAGACTTTTCTCCCTTATTTACAAGCTAATCTGTGCGTCATTGGAGCTCTTGGGAGCTATTTTATGCTAACTATTGTATATAGTTGTGGCTTTATGTTTTAGTGTTGAATTGCAGGTTTTAGGGAGTTTTCGCTTTATTGCCGAGCCATTTGGAAGCAACCACGGCTTTACGAGAGGTTACGAGGCACGTAGGACGGCTCACGAGCTTTATGGGTAGTTTAGGAGGTCCCAAGACCTCTAAACGTGAAGAATTGAGAGCCAAAGAGTCAAAAAAGGAGGTTTTCGTACTCTGATCGGGCAAAAATGGCTCGATCGGGCGAAGATATTACGATCGGGTAAAGAAGTTGCTGACCCGATCGGGCAAGGCATGCCCGATCCGATCGGGCGAGCATCCATGTGCCCAAACCCGATAGAGCATAATGAGCACGACCCGATCGGGTCTCCTCCATTTGAGCTGCTGCTGATTGTACGCATCAAAATGAACGTGCTGGGCCATTTTGCTGAGGACCCGATCCCAGACCCGATCGGGTCCTGGATCGGGTTGACCCAATTTCACACGCTGGCTGCTGCTGTTACGCTGAACAAGAAACAAAGCTGGAAAAGTCTCACTATGGGCCCGATCGGGTGGCCTTTGGCCCGATCGGGTCCTGTGCATAATTTTGCGGATTTCGTCTTTTAATTTCCGTTTTAGTTAGACTTGAGGGGGTATTATAAATACCTTTTCCTCATTATTTTAGAGACATCTTTTATCATCTTTTAGACTCTAGTTTATTTCTCATAGTTTAGCTTAGTTTAAACACTTTAGATTAGATTAAAGGTGATTGAACCTATCGATTTCAATAAAAGTTCCTGCTTTCTGTCAATTGGTATTCCTCTTTACCCTAATCTCTTTTATTATTCTTAATTGCTTAGCTTAAGTATTTAATTATTCATGATGCAATTGTTAGGGTTTCATATTAGTTTTGTTGTTGTTAATTCGATTATGAGTGAGTAGTTCTCTTTCTAGGGTGTTAGATAGGAAAGCCATGTTTATACCATGATTGTGATTTAGATTTCTATCAATTTCTAGGGCTTGATTAGGGTGATTGTGATGTGGTTTGTTCTTAATTAGTGATTAATGTCAGTGTACAATTTCATTGATTGCTTGTGGTTAATAGTTGTTTGCACAGATCCGTGTTACGACTAGAGGCCTAGGACACATCAGTAGTTCTTATTACGTTAGTGAACATGCGGCGTATGTTGAACTATGAGCGTTGAGTCTTAACCATAGCTCAACACATGCTCTAATCCCCCGACTCTTGACTTAGGTTTTGATAGTAGTTGACCCTATTTGATTGGTATAAGCATGGTGGACCGACCTAATACCCTAGGTTTTTAGTCCATAGTCAATTCCTCGATTTAATCTGTCTTCCTTAGCTTAATTTTAAGTTCAGTTAATTCTTCCCTGATTTCATCTGAAGTAGCTGATTTGATTGAATATTAATTTAGAAACTCTGTCTCCCTGTGGATTCGACCCTGCTTCCATTGACTACCATAGTTAGAGGGCTGTATGTTTATCTTTGATTAGGTGATACGACTAAATCCTATCACTTATTTCATTATGAGTATGTTTTCTCCAATTATGATTGAGTAGTCTATTTCTAGGGTTAAGGGGATCCATGAACAATTATGAAGGGATGTCTATAAAGTATTGAACTTTGATGATGTATGTTGATTCCTGTTGAATGTATCATCTCTATTCAATCCGATCTGGCCAGATTTGATTGTTATTATGTTTCAATATTAGGTTATACGCCGAGAGGTATAAACTTAATATTAAGGCCAGTTTCAATTGGTAGAGTCGGTATTAATAAATTGAGAGCCTATTAATATAATTCTATGGTTGATTTTGATTCGAAAGAGCAAATAAACCTAATATTGATTGTTGTGTTTCATCCCGAATCATTGTGAATTGGTGAACCTATGCCCTATTCTCTTTATTATTGATATTATTGATATAGTTGTTGTCTAGTGTAGTATAAATATCAATAAACACCCGTTCCCTATAATCTAGATTTGACCGACAATCAGAAAAAGAACATTGTTCCTTGTGGATTCGACCCTACTTTCCTGACTACTATTTGTAAGAGGATCTTAGGGTTACTTTTTCTTAGGTGATACAACCTTAGCCTATAAACACGACACAGCATGATCTCCATAAATATCTCCATCAAATACACCCTAGAGCAAGCAGAACACGACTTCGAAACTGAAAACAAGGCAACACACAACCGATAACGTAGCACACAACGATAAGTCTTACCATTCATAGTCTTTACCAACCTTTAATTTTGGACCGCCCTAAGCCAATCAAAGGTGTGATCTCTCTGTTGAGATTTCCACAAATCCATATGTTGCGGAGATAATAAAAATGTGGATTCTGCAGTTTTAGCTACCCGTGTGAAAATATATTTGCCAGTTTCTTCATGAGTTTGTGGGCAGCGATCTCACTTGAATTACTCAAAAGGTCAGCTCCATAGTCCCATTAAAAACACTCTACGCATCAACTAAGGTCGGTCCAGATGCTAGGACACTAGCATGGCGAACAAGCTTAGTCTGCAAACCAACAGACTACAATCTAGACGCAAGAAAGGTGCAATTCAGAATATAGCCTACAGAAGAGACACAGGGACCCCCAAAAGGACAAGGTGGAAAGCCTCCATCGCCAGTAGCCAAACCTGGTCTGGAAGAAGTAATAATACACTCCAAGTTAGAACGAAGATCCGTGTCAAATGAACGTCAAGCTGACTCAAAGAAACATGGAGGACATGTGCCTAAAGAAAAGTAGTCTATAAGAACAATGGTTTCGGCCAAAGATGTAACAACCCACATTGAGAATAATTAAACTTAGCAACCGCATCCATAAGAAGAATGGTTTTGGCCACTCTCTTCATCACGGTCGCTACTGAAATCGAAATCTACACTGACAGATCCACCAAGTAGTCTAACACCATGCAAGGGCCAAGAAATATTAGGTGGGAAGACACCTACAAGTCTACTCCGAGGATCTTCCATCAGCCAAAACACCTCAGTCTTATCAACGTTGAGGTACAAGCCAAAACGAAGACCATCCTCCATAATCACCTCTAAAACCTCACCTTCCAACCAAGGTATCAACCATCATTTGGTACACGAGGAAAAAGCTTTTGTAATGCTCATCCCACTTCAAATCTATACCATCTCAATACTAGTAAAAATGAGAAGGATATCACAAGAAGAGTAGAGTGGCTTGATAATGCATTTCAAAACTATAAAGGAAAAGATACAAGACACTCCTACTAGAAAACTGACTAGAACTAAAATCAGCATCACAATAGGCATGAATATCAGAAGGAGGTTGTATTGGATACAACAAACCAAGATCAGTGGTACTTTTGAAATACTTCACGACATGAAGAGCAACAAGCATATAAGGCTGTCTTGGAGAACTGAGAAATTGGCTAAGATGTTGAACACAACAGGACAAGTCAGGCCTAGTAATACCCAAATAAAGAAGTTTACCAACCAATCTTCTATATCTGTTAGGATCTGAGAGAGGAACACCTGATCTGTAGAGAGTTTCAAACCAGTAGGAAGAGGAGTAGAAACAGATTTGCAATATGTTAATCCAGAAGCTTCAATAATATCTTTAATATATTTTCTTTGTGAAAGAAGAGTACCCTCAGCAGTTCTAATAACTTCTATGCCCAAAAAATATTTCTAAGACCCAAGATCTTTGATTGTAAAGGCAGTATGCAACTGAGCTTTGACTGTATCAATCTGAGCTTGAGAATCACCAATTAATAGGATATCATCTACATAGATGAGTACAATACACAAAAAACCTTCAGAAGTTCTAGTAAAAAGAGAATGATCTTGGAAATGAGAAATTTACAGAGCTCCTTGTTCCATTGTCAGGAGGCTTGCTTAAGTCCATAAAGAGACTTGTTAAGCTTACAAACTTGACCAGGAGATGCTTTGGTGTAACCAGCAGACGGTAGCATATAAAGATCTTCTTATATATAACCATGCAAGAAAGCATTGTTGATGTCAAGTTGGCAAAGAGGCCAATTATGTGTAGTAGTTATAGAGATCACAACTCTAACAGTTGCAAGTTTGGCAACAGGTGAAAAAGTATCTTTAAAATCTTTGCCAGGCACTTGTTGATAACCAATAGCCACAAGTCTAGCTTTGAGTCTCTTAACAGTGCCATCTGGATTATATTTAGTTTTAAAACCCCACTTGGATCCTATAGCCTTTTTACCTTTAGGTAAAGATGCTAAGGTCCAAGTGTTATTAGTTTCAAGAGCATTTAATCCAGCATTCATAGCTGAAATCCAAGAAGGATCAGTAGCAGCTTGCTTATAGGAAGTAGGTTTAGGAATTGACATGACATTGGCAAAGAAATGTGAGGTAGCATGAAAAGAGGCTGAATGAGAAGAATCAGTTTCAGCAGTTAATCTCTTAGGTTTGAGGGAATGAACATAATCATTGTATTTAATAGGAAATTGAGAAGCTCTAGTACATAGAAGGACTATGTTGAGGTGATGAAGCAATATTTGTGTTTGAGAAAGGAACAAGAGAAGAATTAGGAGAATTGGTTGGAGATATATATGATGTAGAATCAGAATCAGAGGAAGGAAAAATAGGATTTGTAGCAGGTGGTGATATAGGAGAAGAAAAAGAATGAGAATTTGCAGCTGAAGTAATGGGAGTATTAGAAATAGGAGAGGCAAGAACATGAAGAAAAGGAGAAATAGGTGATGAAGCATTAGTAGATGGAATAGACAAATTATAATCACCAAAGTTAACCAGAGGTGGAGAATGAGAAATTGTAGAAATAGAGTTTGAAGTGTGTTGAAAAGGAAAAATATGCTCTTGAAAAATAATATCTGTTGTGATAAATAATTTTTGTGTTTCTAAATCAAACACCTTGTAACCTTTTTGCCCATATGGGTATCCAACAAACAAACACCTTATAGCTCTAGGTGAAAGTTTATCTTTTCTTCTATTTGTGGTGTAAACATAACACTGACAACCAAATATCCTCAGATGATCATACACAGGAGGTTTGTTCAAAAGAATCACTATAGGAGCCTTCCAACCTATAATAGGAGTAGGAATATGATTGATCAAATAAGCTGCAGTTAACAAACATTCACCCCAGAATTTCTTAGGTAAAGAAGCCTGAAATCTCAAAGAACTAGCAACTTCCAACAATTGTTTATGCTTCCTTTCAACCCTTGCCATTTTGTTGAGACACCCCAACCACACTTCTCTGATGGATAATACCCTTACTAGTCAAAAGAGAGGCACACTGTGATTGTATGATTGCAGTCCCATTATCTGATCTAACACACTTTACTTTAGTACCAAATTGTGTACTAACATATTCAAAGAAATCAGAGATAGTCTTGTATACTTGCATTTTATTATGCAAAAGAAAAATCCATGTTGATCTACTGTGATCATCTAGAATGGTTAGAAAATACGAAGCACCTCCCAAAGCTTTCAATTTATATGGGCCCCACAAATCTAGATGAATGAGATCAAATAAAGAATCTGCTCTAGAAACACTCCTACTAAAAGGCAATTTATGGAATTTAGCACTGTAACATATTTCACAACCATACTCAAAAATCCCAACACAATCACAGCAAGAAATGTGTTTCATCCTAGACAAAGAAGCGTGACCTAATCTGGCATGTATAAGAGCTAAACCATCACCTTTATTTTGCTTATTTACAGTTGCAGATCTAACATCACACTTTTCAGAAATAACAGTATTAGTGAGACTAATCTGAGAAGTGTTAGTGATACCACACTTTGTAGGAACAGCAGCACCATCTGAAAGCTGAAAGTGTTATAAACCTCTCCCTTTGTAACCCCTAGCCAAAGTAGCTCTAGTGAGAGGGTCCTGAAAAATGCATCCCTTGTCATTGAAAGAGACATAAAGCTTATTATCACTTATGAGTCTGCTAACAGAGAGAAGATTATGTTTAAAATCTCTAATCAACATCACATCTCTCAAGAATAATCCATTAGGCAAAGCAATATCACCCAATTCTTGAACAAATTTATAAGAACCATCAGGCGAACACACAGGTATGGGTTTATTCAGCAATTTTCTTGAACAAAAACCAGAATCATCAAATGTCATATGATTTGTTCACCTGAATCTATTATCCAATCAACAGAATTTGATGTACCTGAACAGTTAAGAGCTGTGGAATTCCCAACTGAATGATGTCCTTTCATCATCTTCATTACTTCAAGACAGATGGTGTTCAAAGTTGAAGAATCTAAACCATCTTTAAAAGAATGGCTAAGTGGGTCAGTATCAATATCAGCAAAATTATCAGCAGCAACAGCAGCATGTGCAGCCAATCTTGAAGGATGACTTCCAGTTTTAGAACCTTTGTACCATTATGGATATCCTATGATATTAAAACACTGATCCATAGAATGACCTTTGTTTTTACAAAAATCACATAATTTCTCAGCCTTTTCTGCCTTCTCTTTCTTCCAATATTTCTTACCTCCTGTACTAGTGTGTTGATTTCTAGAATACACATTAGAGCCTCTCTGAACTGCTAATGCACTAGATTCACCATGTAACTCAGCTTGTCCACTCACTTCCTTTTGTTTCTCAACTTGTTGAAGCAAATAAAAGGCTCTATTAACAGTTGGCAAAGGTTCCATGCCAAGAATATTGACTCCTATTAAAAATTGAATGACTTGTTCTTGAGATTCAAAATCAGCTAATCTTTTCAGAAAATGACAAGAACAACTAGCCAAAACACCACAAGTACACATAGGTAGACTATGCAAACTCTTGAGTTCATCCCAAAGATTCTTCATCTTGTTATAATACATCAAAATAGAAAGATTCTGTTGGCTCAGATTATCTAACTCCTTTTTCAACTGATATATCTGAGGTCCATTGGTTTGACCAAACCTTTCAGCAATATCAGACCACAAATGACAAGCACAATCAACATAGGTAAAGATTTCAGACATATCTCCAGTCATAGAAGCTAAAATCCATCCTATGACCATATAATCACATCTAATCCATTGAGCATAACTAGAATCAGACGAACTAGGCTTAGGTATAAATCCATCAACAAAACCTAGTTTATACTTAGCACCTAGAGCTCTCTTTACATTCCTAAACCAACTGGAATAGTTATTGCCATTGAAAAGCACAGAAACAAGTGATTGATTTGGACTATCAGAAGGAGCTAAGAAAAGAGGATCATTGAAACTTACAGAATGATCAGAATTAGTTTTGAATGATTTAGGTTCGAATTTTCACTTACAGACGCCATGATTGAACTTCAATTTGGCAGAACTGCGAACTGCAATTAATCGAAAAGCACGAGCAATTGGATCGTATTTTGCTCTGATACCATGAGGAAAAGAAGAAATTCAATTGAATTTCATATGAAGATTCAGTAAGAATCTATTTTATTCATTGAGAGAGAATTAGTTACAAACTCTTATTACAGTTTGTTGAAATGAGAGAGAGAGATAGAATGCTATTTATATCTAACTAACTAACTAGCTCATAACAAACTTAATACAAGAAGAATACAAGAATACAAGATACTTGTATTTAGTATGTATATACATACTATATATACATACTCACAGTTTTCATATGGGTCCGTGTAGGAGCCAAAGTCTCCTTGTAGGTCTCAAGTAGGTATGAAAAGAAAGTCAAGTATGCCTCCATCCTCATGAGAATCCGAAAATAAGAAATCTCTAATAGTATATGTAATTGGGAAAATTGCCTAGAATAATGCAACCTTTTGGCGATTCGCAAATAATAATGCAGCCTTTCGATTATTCTGGAATAATGCAACCTTAATACCCCATTTATTTTAAACAGGACAAAACCGGTTATGACTTATAGAATAGGTAAAATGGACACTTGTCGCATAATAATTGGCTCTCATAAACAATTTTAAAAATTAAAATAAAAACAAAATAACAAAAAAAAAATTAAATCAAACCCCCTTCCCCCGTCAACCCTCTCCTCCCACCCACATCCCACCACTTCACCACCAAACCGCCGCCAACTTCACCACCCCACCCCATTTTCGCCGGCGAGACTCATCTGAACACCAAAGAGAAGACTAGGTGGTGCAGCAACGAGGAAAAGAGGGGAAGCGAAGGCGGGGGGAGGGGATTTCGTCGGTGGCTCAACCACAAAGAGGAAAGGGAAGCGAAGGCAGGGGAGGGAGTTTCGTCGGGGAAGCGAAGGCGGGGGAGGGGGTTTCGTCCGGGGAAGCGAAGGCGGGGGGAGGGGGAGTTCGTCCGGTGGTGTGGAGGTGGGGAGGTGGGTGTGGCGTTTTAGAGAGGGGGGTTCGTTCGGCGCGCGGAAGTGGGGAAGGTGGGGCTGGGGTAGGGGTGGGTGGGGGAGGTGGGCACGGTGCAGATTTTTTGGGGGAGGTTGGGGCTGGGGTGGGGGTGGGACTGGGGTGGGGTTGGGGCTGGGGTGGGGCTGGGGGGGGGTGGGGGGTTTATTTTTAATTTTTTTTCATATTAATATATTAATTAAAATTTAAAGTTTTTAAATAAAAAATAACCAATAGTTCAGGTTACCGGTAATTTGTCCTGTTTAAAATAAATGGGGTATTAAGGTTGCATTATTCCAGAATAATCGAAAGGTTGCATTATTATTTGCGAATCGCCAAAAGGTTGCGTTATTCTAGGCAATTTTTCCTATGTAATTTGATTCTCAATATTGTAATTGTAGTATTTAGGCGTAAATGAGCCCCCACATTTCAATTTTAATATATTTTATATCATTGTTTTATGCTTGTTATATCATGCTAGTACAATATTATATCATTTTTCTTTGTCATTCTAGTACAATTTTAATTTGTACCTCCTCCATCTTTAATAGTTGCAACCAAATACTCCCTCTGTTTCGTAGATATTATTATATTTGTATAGTAAACAATATTCACAAAGTTTACTTTGACTGTCGTTTGTGATTTATATATAAGGAAAAATATACTCATATGAGATCTTGTTGGATTTGGCTTACATGTATTTAATTTAATATATACTTCTTATAACTTTTACAATACACATTTAAAGATATCAACACTCAAAGTTCTGCATTGGCATGTGAAAATAAGAAGTGTAACAATCTTTGTGAAGCAGAAGGAGTAGTTTGGAACGCAATTTTAGCAGAATAATTGACAAGGCAAACCATCAAATTAATTAACATAATATAAGCTCATAATAGTATAGTAACTTCCCCTATCGTTATTAAAATTGTGTTAAGTAATTTGGTAATTCACCGTGTCAATTATTCTCCTAAAACAGCGTGCCAAATCACTTAGGTGCAAATACTAAAAAAACGGAGGAAATATCATTTGGCACAAATTTAAATTTTCTATGTATTAATTTCGTACAGCTTTATATTATTCTTAGCAGAAATTATATCATTTTCTATCTTGTTACACCATAAGTTATGGTGCAATACTAAAAAAGGGCTACAGCAAGCAAGCTTTCCCCTTTCCTTTGTTGTGGCATGTGGGTTGCGCCTTGCCTTACAGCAGGCACTGAATGAAATGAGTAGAGATCTTCCTCCTCTTTGCTAATTAGCAAGAACTTCGTTGCCACTAGTGGCAAAGAGAAATTCTACCATCTTACCCAAAAGACTAAACCTCTTTATCATCTAATCATGAGGACTACAGAAGGCACCTACTTATTTTTTGTTGTATGCCAGAAAAAGATCTTAGTCCTTTGTATGTAAGGACAGTTTGAAGATTGTAGTTGTTTGTACGCATGAACAGTTTATCAAAGACTTTTGACTATGGTTCGGCTGTCAAATAAATTCAAAATTTTGCGTTTCTATATTCAAAGTAAACATTATAATTGAACATTGCTAATCTAACAAAGCCTTTCTCATTAAAACAAAAAAAACTTATCAAACAGATAAATATTTGTGTTTCACATGCATAATTCAATCCTCGTCAAACAGCCATCTGGATAGAGAATAAGTGGAAGTCACGACATTCTTTGGTTCACCTGAAAGTCTAGAGTCAAGTAGATCAACATGTTTTTTAACCCATGGTGGATCAGTAGCATTGAGCCAGAGCACTTCACCAGTAGTCTTGTGCTTGAAATCTGGATGCTTCGGATTCTTCTTGCTTTTTCGATTGTCATACCACTCACCTGGATTGGCGAAGAATATTTGCCATAACTGAAGCCGATTTCTGTACTTTTCCGAGCTAGATTGGCCTAATTGTTCACCTACAAATCCACCCAGCCCAATAAAGGAAGTTAGGCCCACAGCGTACTTCTCAAAAAACATGTTAAGATATGTTTCCCAGTTTACAGTAAATTTGTCAGCCTAGGGTCCACAGGCCCCAGGGTTAAACAATGCCTCACAGAACCAGATCAACCGCCTATAATCTATGCAATGAACGACGCATATTATTAATATACCAATTAATCAGTGAATTAAAGATTTAGGCTGAGGTATGAATGGCAACCAGCCAGACACATTGACACGCTATACTGCAAAACTCCGATCTAACTATGTAGACCCATGCAACTTTAAGCACTCCAGATATTTCCTAAAAGTAGAACCATATACAGAGATACATAGGCTAATTTCAAATTCAATGAGAGAATCTTTCACTATAAATTGTCCAAACTACAATTGACAACCTTACCACTTCCTTTTCCTGAACTCGGAACTCCTTGGAAGTTTTTCCCAGCTCCATCTAGCTCAACGTAATTTAATTCCCTTGCTATCACCTGCAGAGACAAATTGGACAGGTTTATAATCTCGATGGCAATATGTAGGCAAGAGTCACAGTCTTGTAATACAAAAAATGACCTTTTACATCAGCCCCTTAGACTTGCAAACATATACTTTTGCAACATCTCCATTGTCCATCATCCTCCTAAAGTTGGAAACTAAATATCTACACTAAAAACAAAATTGTTCTTCATGAAATCTTAACAAACTGCCATCAACTTTATCACCAAAAACAATATCATCTAAATCAATAGCTCCAGAATATTAGTTCAGTAGCGGAAATTATTAGGTGCTCTTCAAATACATAGGAAAACTCTCTCCCTCTTCCTCTCCCTTAAAGGTCATCCCTAGTTCGGTTTCTCCCTTGACACTTGCACTGCACCCTTCCCACACATCAACACTTGTGCATAGTGATAGTATCAGCTATGATAAAATTCTCTAATACTAATCTTCACTCAGCATGCTTTCATGCAAATTATGTTAAATTATGAAATTGATCATAAGAAGAGTAAATCTAGAGTCAGCAAGTGATTATGACAACGAATGTACTCCACTATGAAAAACTAAAAGGAAGATGTCGTCTGCACCCCCATTACAACACAACCTAAAACATAAAAGGGCGAAAAACAGCAATGCGAGTTTCTTCTGGCTAAAGAATTTCACATACTGCCGAAGAGTGGCTCATCCTGTGCGTTATAGAAACCTGTAAGATTCTGTGAACTCAGGCAGCCAGCATAAATGTAAATAGATAAGTTGGAGATCACCATATGCGATCAAGAGTATTTTTGGCTACCATATTTATATAAGAGTTAAGAGTCATTCGAATTCGAGCTGTAAAATAAACTTAAAAGTTGCCTTCCGATTATTTCGGATTGATCAAAATCAATCCAAAAAGCACACAAGATCAAAGGCGGCGTGTTCTTTCTTAGTCTTTGTCTTGGTTTACATAGTCATTTTCATTATAGATAAGCCCATCATTCACCGTGTATATAACAACAACAAAGCCTTACTCCCAAAATGATTTGGAACTGGCTAACATGAGCAGTCATAAAAAATTGTCACTCTCACAAGTGAAACAAGAAAAGTAAAGGAATAAGTTAAAAAGAGTAAACAAAGGAAAATGGGAAAGTGAAAGTGACCGAAGTAAGAACACTAAAAAATACACTGAACAAGAAAACTACTACCTCCGTAACATATTATTTGCAATTATTTGACTTTAAGTGTGAGTAGAAAATGTCTAATCGTTGCAAATAATATGTTATAGAGGTAGTAAAATATGAGGATAGAAATATAAAGTTGAGAAAGTCTTATAAAACAGGGTTAAGAAGAGATGTAAGTTTAAAAAAATGTAAAGGTTCCTAAAAACCTTATGAGAATAAATAAAATGTGCTTGGGAGAAAAGTTTGCAAAACACATGGAGCAAAGCAAAAGGAACGAAAAAAATAAAATATAAAGCCATGTAATGTCATGTCATCTGCGTACCTATTATCAATGTGAATAACTGCAGAAATCAGCAAAGGACTCGAGATTTATGGCCACAGGTATACGGACAGGAAAGAGAGCCTAATACATAAGCGCAAGGGAAGTGGGAAATTAAAAGTTCAGCCATTTTTTAGCTTGGAATATGATGCAATTTGGAAAGACGTCTATGTGGAGATATCATAGTCAAAGATGAAAGACCTTTGCACGTGGAAGAGGGTGGAGAAAAGCTAGTTTGACCTGTGCAGCATGTCAAGTGAGAAAGAGCAATAAAAAACTTAACCTGTGACTGGAGAAAAGCATTAAAAAAGATCTAACATGGGGAGCAAACATGAGGTTCCCTAGAGGGCAAGGGAATTGCAAGGGTTACAATGAAGCAGAGACCAGTTTAGGGATGGGTACAGGCACTTATGAACAGAACTTAGCACCATCAAGATAGCATGACAAAGAATATAGAAATGAAGCAATCTAAGCACCCAAAGAAATAAAATATGGACAAACAAACTCCATCTTAAGTTTTCTTCTTAAATTTCTCCCCTAGAAGTTTAATGCCAAAACCTTCTAGAGGCACACTGAAAACCAAAGAAAAGGGGGTCTTTCACTTCACATCCGTCTGCAATAGAGGTTCAAAGTTACCTTCAAATGTAAAATGCAACACTTATCGCAAAGAAAACAGAAGACTAGCCCACCTTTCATCTGAGTGCAAAACATTCTAAGAAAAAGGGAAAAGCCAAAATAAATAGAGGAAGATAGACAAAAGGCACTAGCAAACAAAACCTTATATCTCAGGCTCTCTATCCCGTCGGAAATCGCTTTTGTATATGATCTCAGTTCACCAGAAATGTATATGTAATCATTTGGCTTCAGATGCAGCATAGCTCTCTCAGCCAACTCATCCCACATCTGAAATGTTATCCTGTTCAAAACATTGCAGAGAATGTATGTTTTCTGGAAGCATAAGAACAATTAACATAGGATGAGATGCTTGACAATTATCAAACAGGTTGTAATCAAGACAGGGGCAAAAGGGAACACTTGAGCATCATAGCATGGCCAAAACCACACCAAATTGGTATTTCTATTCAGTCCCATATTTCTAATATAAGCAAGATCGATCTGGAAAATCTGCTACCAAGCACATTTAGTAATGGCAAGGTTAGGTTAAAGCTTAGTGAGGTACATGCACCAACAAATCCATACAAACCCTAGGTTATGTTTCACCACTAATTCTACCATATACTGATACCCATGTCCAATCCACCTCTCTGGGTTATTTGATACAGGACCCATATACTTGACCCTGTCCAATGCCCAGGCCTAAACAGAGCCAGTTTCTTTTTAAGGGGATAAATTTGTGTGTCTTTTACACTGTATATCCGGAATAACACATTTCCACCACTAATGGCACTAAGTATTCAGCAATCTTCATTATCGCTTAAATCAACACATATAAGTACGAGTTAGTCATATAGCTCCACAACATTGGCAAAGCCAGTTAGCTTAGGTTTATCGAGGTCAAAATTTAAGCCAACCTTCCCAACATCCAGAAACATTAGTACTTTCAGTGTCCACTATATTACATCCCTATATCAAGGATTATTTGTACTCTCTTTCAAGGTTCTCTCTTTGAGATACAAGTAGCTCCTTTATCTAAACAACCCCTGTCCTCCATGGCCAGCCCACATCCCTTAGCACTTAATCTACCCAGCTGGTTCATGAGCAAGAAGGTCTAGGAAGTTAGGTAATTTTGGTACTTCTTGGGGAAAGACCTGTAGCAAGGGTTGTCCACATACATCGAACATGAGCAGCTACAGAAATTAAACTATCTGCACCAAGAAAAGACCCAATCAAAATTGATCAAAGCAGGAACAGAAGACGTTGGAGTAGCCAAACTAGCAGGATCACGCAGTAGTATTATGGCAAGACAGAATCCTATCTGGGCAAAATATTTACAGAAAATCAGTTACTGCGGGTCTGAGCTTCAAAAAGCTCAAGGCCAAACTAAGATATCTCTAAATTATTAAGAATAACTTAGTACTTGGGAAATTTGAGGTGTGAGTAAGGAACTGCAACGACAAACAAGTAACTGGAAGCAGAACAGAATCAGTTCTGATAGGAATGGTATTTTCATCAGATGTAGAAGCAATTTAAACTTTTAACTTGAGTAGCTGATGTGCATAAGAGAGTTGATCATGAAAAACTAAGTATTTTTATGACTCGTTAAATAATAACTAGCAATGATTAAACTTAATTAGGTTTATGTAATTGTTTAGTCTAGTTTGAGCTCATAGTGTATTAAACAAGTCGAGGAGTAACATGCTAAAGCTGCAGCTAGATTATGATCATGCCATGTGAACAGTTGCCAAAGGAGCACCATTAGCCTATCAATGAGAAGACTTCTCACAGACACTAGTGGGCAACTTGGGATGAGTTCATATTGGATGTAAAATACCTACCACAAAGTCCCTCTTAATTGCACTCCTTCAGTCTAGAAGGTTCAGGCTTGCTCTATTCGCAGACCTTTAATGTAAAAGGCTAGTCCTTATTTTTTAGGTAAGCCCATAATTTCAAGAAGCTCTTGGTTAGCTTTCTATACATGGTTATAAGAATCTTTAGGGTGAAAACTAGAGTGGGAAATTAATGAGAGCAAATAAACCTAAGTTTGATATCTAGAAACGTCTTTTAGTCTCTTCTTCCAACAAGACTGAGAGACTATGGGTGGAGTGATTTCGCTTACAGCCTGCTCAATAGTTCATGTACTTTGATTGTGTTACATCCTTATCTTTCTAAGTTCATACATTGCCCCGAGGTCCGAGGAGTAGTTTCCTAACTATTTCCAAGTTTACTTATTGCTAATATAGCTTTCCTATTGACTCTTAAGGCCCTACACTGGTCTTAGGATATCGGTTGACTTCATCTTTAAACATTTCTTACCAGAATGTTTTCTATTCTGGCTTTGCCACGGTGTGCGCGATTCTTTTATATATCCCCTATCTAGGCCGGCATCAACGCGCAATAAAAACACCGAATGCACCTCGTCGGAACGACGAGTTCACAGATGGCCCATCATGAATTATTGGCTTCCAAGGGTTGATATGTGAGTTGTTCCCAACAATTGTTGATCCTGTATGAGTTTTGCCTAGATGTCAAGCCCGAATGTTTTGATCCCAAAACGTAGGACACACCCTTGACTTTATTATGTCGACAAGTGCACTAGCCTTCTTGTGAAAATGGAACTTGTGGAAGCACGAGCACTCGGCATCTGAAAAGAGATTCTTGCCTATTGGCAACAAGAGCGCAAGACGAGGGTCGATGGGGGCGCTTGTGTGCACAAGGCAGGCACTTTGAGTTTAGGAGTGCGCTTTATAATATGCAGCGTCAAGCTTTAGGTTAGCGAACAATACCCCCATAATAATTTGCAAAATGATGATTTGATTAATTCAGATAAGTATAAGTTCACATAATGTTAAGTTGTAATAAGTTAAAGGAAATAAGTTGAGATAATTAGTATAAGTACTAATAAGTTCACATAAGGTCGGATAACAACAAGTTAGAAGAGAGCATACCAAAGTGATGATTTGATTTCTTAATTTCAAACAACAAATAAGTAAGGAAAGAGAAGAAAGAGAGAGATGAATCACCACTGACCAGAAGGAGGAGTGAGAATGAGAAGAAGTTTTGACACGAAGAGAAGTGTAAACTCCAAAGCTTCCGTTGTTAGATTTCAATGGATGAAGAGGGTATTCAACAGTTCCAATGAAGGTGACGGAGTTATGAAGACGCTTAGACCAAGTTACAGTGGATGGGCGAGCATATTTCCGAGCGTCGAGCTGAACTGCGCTCTCACACCCCTTCGATTCATTGCAATTGCCATTGGCATTGGCAGGGTTAAAAACAGCAGATGAAGAGAGTCCTCTGAAGCCTTTAAGCCAATTTGTGATTGGAGATCGTATACGAAGTAAAGCTCTGCTGATCATCACATCCAATTTAATAAGTGGAGATTTCTCATTGAGGAGGAACCATTATTCTAAAATTGAGGCGCCAAGCGCCAATTACGTCCCAATTATTCTTTGCACCCTGCCGTGATCCACGGTTGAGACGGCTGCGTTTTGCACGGCTTCTCACTTCTGTACTTTCTCCCACTAAATCACGGCTCCTCCTCTTTTGTTCGGCCATAATTTTTGAGTTATCCTTCTATTTGTACCTAATTGATTGACATTTTATTCAAATTTCGCAAATTTAAGTCAAAATTTGCAAACTTTTAATTTATTTTTTAATTATATTTTCATATTAATATGGCTGAGTAGAAATATTGGATATCCGATTTTAGATACAGAACTGATTGGATCCGAGGATTATGAAATTGGATGGGTCTGTAATTTGGAAATGGTTTCAATTCATGGTCGTAAAATTTGGGATTTTTTTGTAAAAAAAATTACGCTTTTTTGCACAAACCCCCGGCATTTTTTTGTGAATAACATTCGGCAACTATATAAAGCTAGTGGTTGCATCCCCAAAGTCCAAAACCCTAACTCCGTTAAATTGGTCGGTCCAGTAGCACCCACCTGTTCATTTCTCTCCTAAAACACTATGAAATTACATTAACACCCTTGCTTCCAATTCACCAACTGCTTCTTGCTCTCCTCTTCCTTCCAATTCCCACCTTCAATCTCTCTCCACCCTAATTAATTCCTCCATATTTTAATTGATTGGATTATATAATTTTGATTTTATTTGCCCAAAATTTTTATTTAAATTAAAATTGGAAAATATGTTTTTTGGAGGGAATATTGTTCTTCGCGTTTTTTACCCACTTAGAGGTTTTTGAGTTTGAAATACAAAGTGATTTGTTCGTATAACTTAAAATTGATTTTAAAAAAATTGATTCTTCATGCTCAAATTGCGTTTTGATGTACTTAATCGGAGATTTTGTTTGAATTCAAAGTCTATCGTCATAAACCCTAAGTTTTCCCCAAATTGTGTTTGTTTTGATGTTAGATGGTGATTTAACATTCCAAATTGTGAAAAATATTTGATTTAATGAAATTTAACATAGAGAATGCATTTGTCTACTCGATTTTACCTGTAAAATGTTGGAATTCGTTCCAAATCAACCCACGATTTCTGAAAATTGTTAGAAAAAATCAGGGCATCTTGGCCTGTCTTTCCGGCGAGTCCGGCAGTGAACGTGGTTGTACTGGTTGGACGAGCCTCTAGAAATCAATTTTGGCTGTCCTCCAGGACTATGCCCCAGTCCTCGACCACGTACTACTCGACCACTCACTCCTCGAGCACCAACTCCTTGGTCATCTTCTCCAAGTGCTCAGCCACCTCCATTATCATTCCCCTCCCTTTTTACCACCTCTTCGTCACCTAACTTTTGGATTGTGTAAAGAGCAATAGATTTACCTTCCTTCACCTTAGGAGGATCAAAAGAGAGATTCATTCCTTTAGTGTAATTCTCTCTTTATAAAATATATATATTCCAACTCAGAGAATTATCAAGGCATTATCGTTCGTGTGATAAAGTATCGGCATAATAACTGGCAAATCATTATGCAAACTTCAAACGTACTTTGAAACCAACTTAAAGAACTTAAAATAAATAATCCATAAAGTAACTTAACGAAAGTAATATAAATATACGAAGTAACATAAGTGAAAAAACAATCTCTCATCAAAATCTCCCAATTCTTAAATGAGTATGTGTGATGCATCATATCTTCAAACTTGTAGGCAAATACTCAATGGACTGCTCACCAATTAATGGTCATCACGGGATCAATAGGCACAGCCATGATCGACACACAGAAAAGCACGTAATCAGCAAAGCTGAGTATATACATAATAAAATAAAACACAAAACCTAATCATGATACTATTGAACAACAAAACATGGTCCATAATAATACTGATAAAAACAAGACTCAACTTTACAAAATGATAATTCATTTAGTAAATTCAATAGTCAACGGATCGAGTTGTCCAACCAAACCTAGTCTTCAATACAGAAGATAAATTACGGGCGCGACTCCGTAATCCCCTAATCAACGATATCGAGGAACCTTTCAAAAATAAATTATCAATCCGGCCCCAAGAAAAGTCATGGGCTATCACATGTACTCCAACTCATACTAGTCCAAAACTTCAGACATGCACAAGTCTAAAGCTATTGCTAATCTCTTTCCACATTAAGTGTTAATATGTTATTCAATGTTGGAATCTAACAACACAACCAACACACAGCATGAATACAACAAATATTCCTCTTTTATCTTAGGATTAAATAACGTGATCAAACAATTTCAATTGACCAAGAATTAATCCTCAATTTATTTGTTGACTTAAATCAACAATCGAAATGTTCAAAGGCAATAAATATACATACCCTACAAAGCCCTCGGTCTTTGCAAAGTAGTAAAATAATCATAATAATAATAGTCCAACTTACCCACAAAGTCATCGGCCTTTGAGAAGTAATAAAATAATAATAAAGGGAAATGAAACCAAAATCCATAATTCAATAATAATATTATTAATCCCTCATGTGAATTTAATAAATAAACTTCCCTTCCTAAACATGCTTGAATCAAACATTCATTCAATCATGTAACAAGACATTATAGGCAACTAACATGCTCAACAACACGTAATTCTATAATTACTAGCCACGTATGAACCATAAAAAGGGTTCCCTATACATATGATAGTTGATACTATAAATAACCCTAACCTTAGGACATGATACTAGTCTAATATATAAGGACATGTACGTACCTTGTGTAGACAAAGTGAGAGGCCACTTTAAAACACTAGAAGTCAATTAGGCAAATTTTTCGCCTACCAAAATAATAACACAACAATGAATTAATATTCAAATTAATTCACAATAATATAAATTACTTTAAAATGCTTCAAAACTAGTTTTAAAATACTTTAAAAACACTAAACTTTCAACCTTTAGCAACCTTTAATATAATACTAGAAGTCTAGGCTTTAAAAACCTTAAAAACTCTTACTTTAATATTTAAAATCAACTTTAAATATAAAATAATAAATCTGAAATTACAACTTAAATTGGTAAATAATAAAAATTAGATTTTTAATTAATTACACAATAAAGTTTCAAACTTTATATATAAAACACATAAAAACAATAAAAATCATAATTTTTAATTTTTTAAAACCATAAATAATACAAATAGAGGAAAATGGGATAAGAAATAACCGGAAGAAAACACAAAAATCTAGAAAAAAGAAGAGGGAAAGGCACGACGAGTGGCGTGTGGCTTGCAGCGGCTGAGCGGCGAGTGTGCAACACGCGTTGCTGCACCTGCTATCGGCGGCTCACGTGAGCCGGAGGAAAAAAAGAGAGGGGGAGTGAGTGTGGTGCTACATGGCAGCATGCAAGAGGAATAGAAAGAGAGGGTGGTGCGCGGGTGGCCGGAGGGGAGTGAGTAGGGTGTGGTGGTGGTCCGGCCGGATAGCGCACAAAACGAGGGAGAGATAGGGAGGGTGGATGAGTGAGAGGAGAGGAAAAAGAGAGAGAAAATAAGAGTGTGCAAAATTGGGGTTTTGGTGGGTATTTATAGGTTTGCCTAGAAACCTATGGCAATTAGGTTTAAGCTTAGGTTTGGGCTTAAATCTATCATCAATTTTAAGTAAACACTTTGGGCTCCTCAACCCAATATTAAAATCCATTTAAACATAACCCAAAACCTTTAATAAAATATTTAATAATTAAAAATTATAGTTCAACCCGATAAATATTAACGATTATTTAAAACGTTTAAGCAATCATTTAATTTTCAAAATAGTCAACACTTAAATATTTAATGAAATAAATATGAAAATAATTATAAATATGCTTTAAACATATTTATAAATTCATAAAATTAAGGGGGATTATAATAGCATCCAAGCTGCCTTTGAAGAGTTAATTCCAGTTTTCTGAATCAGATGAAGTTGGATCTAACACCACCATCGCAGGCTTGGAAGCTCTAACCTGAGCTTCCTGATCATTCTGATGAGCTTGAGAAAGCTTAGCTAAGCCACTTTTAGCTGGACTCTTTTGCGCAAGCTTGCTTACTGTTCCATTGGATCTGGCTTCCCATGCTTGCTTTAATCTTGTGTTTCTCACTTTGAATAGCTTCAAGAGGATCTAATAGACTAGTTGCAATCGGAGTCGGCCGGAAAATGGTCGAGGAGTTATCATTACAGAACCTCCTGGTTGAGCTTTAGTTTTTAGGCTTGCAGGGGGTTTGCTTATGTGCATACCAATATTAACAGCTAGGTCATTCTTCTAGTTGGGACAGGGTGTGGCGGGCTTTTTTTTCCATCTCCCCATGGTGGTTTCCGGTGGCTTTGGAACTTCATAAAGTTATCGTTGAGCAGTCATGACTAGAATGTAAAGTCAAAGCAAGTCAATCCCTATAAAATATAAAACTTGAAAATCAAGCCTGGTATTCGAAGTCTTGTACTAAGGGGAGATGAAATATGAGCATTTGTCAAATATAGTAGGAGTCCATTCTTTTCAACCTATTAACACTTAAATGCACTTACTTGAACTTCACATTAATTAGTTTTAACCTAAACTTATCAGAACTTATTAAAACTTATTTAGCCCTTATGTGTGAGACTGGTAAAACCTTATTAATACTTAGTAGAACTTATGAGTACTTTTTTGAACTTAATTTTTTTTTACGAGTACTAAAAATAATTTGAAAAGACACAAGGCCTATAAATATACACATAAAAATTGGGTAAAATAAACCTTCCAAACATGCTGATGTCAAATCTCTCTTGATTAAGCATAGGGTAGGTTTATTTGGATTCCTAGAAACTAGGGTTAAACCTTTAAATGTTGCTAAGGTTTATCATAAAGTTTGTTTTGATTGGAGTATCTCTGATAATTATGCTTGGCATAAGGGTGGGAGGATTTGGTTGATTTGGATTCCTAGTTGGTTTGATGTGTCTATTTTGTTTGCTAGTGATCAATGTATTCATGCTAGTGTTATTCAAAAGCATACAAATGGTTCTTTTTTTTGTTACTATGGTCTATGCTCATAATGGTCAAGATATGAGGGATTTGCTTTGGCAAGATCTGATTGGTATTAGTAAAAGTGTACATGGGGCTTGGAGTGTTACAGGTGATTTCAATAATGTGCTTCACACTAATGAAAGAGTTGCGTCTACTGTTACACTGAATGAAAATTTGAATTTCAGGAACTGTTTGAATGCTTGTAATTTGGATGAGTTACACTCTTTTGGCTCTTTTTTTACATGGAATAATAAACAAGAGGGTGAGCAGAGGGTATTTTCTAGAATTGATAGTGTGCTATGTAATGATGAGTGGCTTTCTTCTTTCTCTGAATCTGAGGCTCATTTTCTTCCTGAGGGTTTTTTTGATCATTGCCCTTGAGTCATCAATGTTGAAGTGCAGTAGGCCTAAGCCATCTAGGTATTTCAATATCTGGTCTAATCACCACACCTTTGAGGCCAGTGTCTTTGAGATTTGGCAGATTCCTATTTCTGGTTGTCCTATGTATAGAGTTGTGCAGAAATTGAAGAAGTTAAAAGAGGTTTTTAAGGAGATTAATAAGAACAGATATTCTAATATTGAGCAAGTGGCTGATAGGACTCAGAGAGAGCTTGTGTCCATTCGAATTGCTCTGCAAAATGCTCCTGCTGATCAAGAGATTATTCATGCTGAAATTTTAGCTAGAGAGGCTGCTGTCAATGCTCACAATGCAAAAATTTCCTTTCTGAAACAAAAAGCTAAAGCTCATTGGCTCAAAGAGGGGGAAGAAAATTCAGCTTACTTTCATGCTAGTCTCAAGAAAAGAAGAAGACTGAACTTTATTGGATGTTTGAAGGGTATGGATGGGTCTTGGTTGTATACTCATGATGAGGTTACTTCATCCTTTATAGCTTATTATAATGAGCTGCTTGGTACTGAGTTCATTCCTGCTATGAGGGTGAGATCTAGAGTGGTAGCTAGAGGTCCAACTCTTTCCCAAGAGCTTTAGGATGGGTTAATTGCTCCTTTTTCCGCTGAAGATGTAAAAAGAGCTTTGTTTGATATCAATGAAAATAGTGCACCTGGTCCAGACGGCTAATACAAGTAATTTTTTCAAGAAAGCTTGGAGTATCATTGGTGATAAGGTGAGTGCTGCTATTCTGAATTTTTTTTAGCTATGATAAACTGTTGAGGCAAATTAATGCTACCACCCTTACTCTTATCCCTAAGGTTGACCATTGATATCACGTATTTATATAGACTATTAAAAGCTTGCTATTTTATGCCTTGTGGATGCTTAAATTGATGAATTGCTTGGATGATTGGTGGTTGGATGGATTTGATTAGCCGAACTTGAATTTTGTCTGCTTGAACGATTCTTAGTCTTGAACGCTTTGAGCTTTGAATGATTTTTATCCATGGGGTGAGACAATCTATTCCATGTTCATGTTCTGTTTGCTTGAGGACAAGCAAAGGTTTAGCTTGGGGGAGTTTGATATCACGTATTTATATAGACTTTTCTCCCTTATTTACGAGCTAAATTGTGCGTCATTTGAGCTCTTCGGAGCTATTTCGTGCTAACTATCGTATATAGTTGTGGTTTTGTGTTTTAGTGTTGAATAGCAGGTTTTAGAGAGTTTTCTCCTTATTTCCGAGCCATTTGGAAGCAACCACGACTTTACGAGATGTTACGAGGCACGTAGGATGACTCACGAGCTTTATGGGTAATTTAGAAGGTCCCAAGACCTCTAAACGTGAAGAATTGAGAGTCAAAGAGTCAAAAGGAGCCTCCCGTACTCTGATCGGGCAAGAAATGTCCCGATCTGGCGAAGAATTAATGATCGGGTGGTAAAGTTTCGTACGTGAAGACACTTAGGCTCAGCCCGATCGGGCAACCCATGCCCGACTCGATCAGGTGGCTGGACCAAATATAGTTTTGTGCTGCTGATGGTTGTGCACGCCAAGAGGAAGGTGTTGGGCCAGTTTAACATGAGCCAAATCCACCACCCGATCGGGCTGTTCATCGGGTGGGCTGAATCTTCATGTTGTTGTTGTACGCTGTTCGTTGGGCGAGATTTTAATTGGCAACAAGGCCCACCCGATCGGGGAAGGTGCGCCCGATCCCATCGGATGGGAGGCCCAGTGTTTAATTTGATGTTGTTGGCTGCGTAGATGCTGAAACTTGTTCGGCAAATTTTACTATGGGCCCGATCGGGTGCCCTTTGTCCGATCGGGTCCCGTGCACGACTTTGCGGAAATTCTATTTTTTTATTTCCGTTTTTTTAGTAGATTTGGGAGTATTATAAATACCTTTTCCTCATAATTTTCAAGACATCCTTTTATTCTGTTTTTATTTTCCATAGTTCTTAGCTTAGTTTTATTTAGTGTAAGCACTTTAGATTACATTAAAGGTGATTGAACCTCAGATTTAATTTCAATAAAAGTTCTTGCTTTCCGTCAATTGGTATTCTTCTCTACTCTTAATTTCTTTAATTATTTTGATTGCTTAGTTTAATTATTCAATTTATCCATGATGTTGAAATTAGGGTTTCTTATTAGAATTATTATTGTTGATTTAATTATGTCTGAGTAGTTTAATTTCTAGGGATTTAGAGAGGGAAGCCATGTTTATACCTTGATTATTTGAATTGCTATTAGTTTCTAGGGTTTGGTGAGATAAGTTATGGCGTGATTTGTTCTTATTGAGTAATTAACGTTATTGTGCAGTTTCTTTGATTACTTGAGGTTAATAATTGTTTGTACAGATCCGTCTTACTTTGATTATGTTTGTGAACGTGTTGTATATGTTGAATTATGGGCGTTGAGACTTAACCATAGCTTGACACTGCTCTAATCTGTCGATTCTTGGCCTAGGTTCTGATAGTTGTTTGATCCTTTGTTTGGTATAAGCATGGTGGACCGAACTAATTCCCTAGACCTTTATTTTATAGATTAAAATCCCTTTTTATATTGCTTTCTAGTGTCTAATTATTAGTTTAGCTAATTTCCTTCTGATCTTGTCTGAAGTAGCTTTTTGGCTGAATATTAACTTAGAACTCCGTCTCTCTGTGGATTCGACCCTACTTCCATTGACTACCGTTGTTAGAGGACTGTAGGAATTATCTTTGAATAGGAAATACGACTTTAGCCTATCAAATTTTGGTGCCGTTGCCAGGGAGACGGCTAGTTTTCTGAGTTTTTGTTTGGTTATTTGGTCTACGTCTCTGTACCTCATTGGAACTTCATCGTTCCAATTAAGGTACGTTTTACTGCTTGTTTTTGTTTCTTTTGTATGCCCAGGTCTCAAAGAAACGGTTCTCCCATCCCAGCGGATCCCGATCTTACTAGGACAATCAGGCAGATTCGAAAGAAAATTCAAAGAGAAGAGCAGTCTATTCAGCTGAACACTTCTGGATCAGACACCTCGAGTTCAGTTATGTCTAAATCACTGAAGTCGTATGGGGTGCCCAACCCAGATGGTCTTTCTACTAGACCACCAATGCCCACCATCGCCGCTAACAATTTCGAGATTAAGCCTGGACTCATCAGCATGGTTCAACAAAATAAGTTTGGTGGGCATCCTACTGAAGACCCGACAAATCATCTGCAGCGGTTTCAACAGCTTTGTCGAACCGTCAAACATGCCGGCGTCACTCCAGATCAACTAAAGGTCATGTTGTTCGAGTTTTCATTGAGAGATAGAGCCCATAAATGGTTGAACGACGTGAAGGAAACTGAATGGAGTGAGATTTCTGCTGCGTTTCTGAGAGAGTACTATCCACCTACAAAGACAGTAGAAATAAGAAACAAACTAGCCTCGTTTTCCCAAGAGTCAGATGAAACATTACGGGAAGCGTGGGCTAGGTTCAGAGATTTACAGAGAGTGTGTCCACATCACAACATGGACAAATGGTTCTTGACGCAGACATTCTACAACAGTCTGTAGCCTCAGACGAAGAGTATAGTTGACTCGTCTGCGGGAGGAGTTTTTCTTGATAAGAAAGTGGATGTAGGCTATGATTTTCTATCAAACCTTGCAGCCAATGATCACTCCACTTCCCGCAGCCTCACGAGGAAAGTATTGGAGGTAGATGCCATTGCATTATTGACTTCGCAGATAGCGAAGCTGAGCCAGCAGATTGACACCTTCAAATCCTCTTCCTCGACAACACCTGCCTTAAGTATTAATGCTATGTCTGCCATGACACCCATTACCTCATCTTACTGCGAGGGATGTGGTGTTTAAGGTCACTTTGGGCATGACTGTCAGGTCAATCAACTTCAGATGGAGCAGGCAACCGCCTTTTAACAGAGACAACCAAACTTTCCCCCTCCACATAACTACCAAAATCCACAAAACAATCCTAAACCCTCATACTACCAAACTCCACAAAATTTCCAGAGACCTCCACCACAGAATTTCCATCACCCTAATAACGTCCAAGCCCCACAAAATTTTCACACCCCACCTCCACAAAACTCAAATCCACAAGAGCATTCCATGTCTGATTTGCTAAAATTGATGTTGGCTATGCAAAAGACCATTGAGGAAACACAAAAACATATACAGGCTCAAGGGGAGGCAGAAAGAGCTCAAGAGAAGCACATCAAACACCTTGAGACTCAAATTGCACAATTATGCTCAGAGGCGTCAAGGGGAATTGCCAATGCAACCCATTCAGAGAGAGCACGTGAATGCCATCACTCTTCGTAGTGGCATTACTTATGATGCCCCTCCAATGCCCATTGATGATGTTGCCCCAACTGCGGGGAAGAAGAGGGTGGTAGAGGAAGGAAAAAGGAAGAGTTCGACATCTGAAGTCGACTTATCTGAGGAAGCTGAACAGATAGGGAAGAAAAAAGATAAGGTTTTTGAAACGCCTTTTACACCAAGGCTACCTTTTCCTCACAGGATGCAACATTCAAAGGTCGATCAGCAGTTTGGTAAGTTCTTGGCTATGGTCAAAAACCTTGAGGTAACGATTCCATTCACAGATTTAATTACCCAAGTCCCTGTTTATGCCAAATTTTTGAAAGATATGATAACTAAGAAAAGAGACTTTGGTGGGGTAGAACGTGTCGCTCTTACTGAAGAGTGTAGTGGTTTTATTCAAAATAAAACCCCACCAAAGTTGAAAGATCCTGGTAGTTTTTCTATTCCCTGTCATCTTGGACCTATTTTCATTGATAAAGCTTTGTGTGATTTAGGTGCTTCTGTTTCTGTTATGCCATTATCTGTTTATAAGAAACTAAACATGGGAGCACTTAAATGCATACAAATCACTTTATAGATGGCTGATCGTTCTATAAAATACCCCCTAGGTGTTTTAGAGGACGTTCCTGTGAGGGTCGGGAAATTCTACATTCATGTTGATTTTGTGGTGTTATATATGGATGAGGATCCTCAGATTCCCATTATTCTTAGTAGACCGTTTCTGTGTACTGTTGGTGCTGTTATTGATGCTAAGTCTGGGTCTTTAACTCTGAGTGTTTGTGATGATAAAGTGATTTTTAAACTAACCAATGCTGTTAAGGCACCTATGCTTGAACAATCTTTTTGCAGGGCTGAGGTTTTGGATGAGGTAGGTGAGGAGAAGGTTCCAATTCCACCTAAGGTCGTCTCATCGTCTGGAGGTATCATAAAGAACATTTGGAGAAGGAAAGTGTTTGATGAGGGTGGCTCTCACTGCTTAGCCCCTCTTATTTGAGAGATGGAGGATTATGGTCGTGCGGGACCTTTATAAACCAGCGCTGTGCGAGAGGCTGTAAACACAAATTTTGTAATCTGCAATAATGAGAATAAAAATAGTGTAACAAATAATAATTTTATTGATATAATATGGGTTACAATCTCTAATGAAATTTCACTGATTCAATCTCCACAAAATGATTTGACTTGTATCACGAACTTGACTTGGCAGCTTCGTAATACGGATTTAGATTTCTTGAATGAGGGACACCGATCTTGATCTCTTCAAGTCTTGTTATCTAGAATAGAACGGCACAATGATTTTATGGTGCTTATTGTTCTTCTTCTAGATTGAGCAATGTTGATGTAGTCTTCTACTCTAGAGAGTGTTTGTATTCTCTGGAATAGCTCTGGCTTCTGGGTTTTCTCTCCCTTCTGGTTTATTTTTCGGACCTCCTTCAAATGAGACTGGAGAGCTCTATTTATAGAGCTTTCTAGGGTTGAGGTTTTAGTGAGTAGCCACCATGGGCCTCACAGCCACCATTTATCCAAACAGCCCATTTATTAGGCCTTAATCCAATCAGTAAATGACTAATAATTAAAACGGCCCAAACTTAATTACAAGTCCGAATTAACTAATATCATTTATCATTTACGTTTGTAAAGTCAACGGTTGACTTTATTAGATTAATGAAATTTGATGACGTGGCACTTTTTTTTTTGCCTACAAATTGCCCCCTCGAGACTGGTCACGTACACAATTTTGAGTGTTTAAGCGTGATCGGGTCTCGAACTTTCATGGACCACTTTGTTTTACAGACTAACGAGTCTTTGTATTTTGAACCCAATAACCCGTAAAACAAACTTACTCTATATTTATTTTAAAACATCATTGTTCTTAATGATAAAAAATGAAATAAAAAAAACTAACACCTTTTTTATTTTTATCAAACGCATTCACGTGAATGAGATGGTTTTGCTTCTTATTCCCTTTTTTGTCATTGATTTTTTTTATCATTGATTTTTTTATCTAACTCACGCAGAGTTAAAAATAAAAGAACATATATCTTTTCTTTTGGTTTATATAATATCCTTTCTTTTTGTTTTAGAAGATAATGATAACAGTTTCTTTTTTTCTTTTTTTTTTACCAAATGATAATTGGAAAAAGACTCAATATAATCTTTTCAGTTTTGGATTCTAAAATCTTTTTCTGAAAAATCTAATCCTAATACAACTTTAATTATGTTAATTAAAATTGTAAAGAAGATAAATTTTCATGGTACTATAAATAATACCATGACGTGAAATTAAATTTCACCATTGAAGAGAAGTAACCAGGCGCCTGACGATCCAAGGAGCTTTGCCGGAGACGACTCTGACCATATTCCACCCTCGAAGCCTAGTTCACTGCCCCATTGAAGTTTGTCGAAGACGACTGTGACCATATTCCACCCTCGAAGCCTAGTTCACTGCCCCATTGAAGTTTGTCGAAGCCTATACCGTCGCAACATTGGAGTTCTACCAGAGGTAACCCACTACTCTGCTATCCTCATATTTCTCTTGTCAACCTTTAAGCTGCACTTTAATTGCAAATTCAAACCATATATTTTCCTAAACCACCAGAGAACCAACTCCCATCATCACAGCAGGCATCAAGAAAGATAAGATAATAACAAGTCAGGCCACCATTGCACTTTCTTTTCTAACTGATAACTTACTGCTTCCTTTTTTTTATCTCATAATATTGTATTTTTTCATCTGATAACTTTCTTGGATTTTGATGACCAAAAATTTGAGATGGTACATATTTTTTAAAAAACTGATCAACCAGCACCATTCTGAAGTAAGTCACTTACGTGGTTGTTTAACTGCAAATCCCCACCATCTCTTCTCAAAAAAGAAACGCCGGAGTTTTAATCCGCCCACCCAGAACCACCGATCAAGCCACCAACGCGCCGTAAAAAAAACGAATCTAGATGGCCGTTTAGTCGCCCAAATCAACCACCGTATCTGTCGCTCGTCTCCCATCTTTCATCCTTCTAGTTTTAAATTCAAAAATCCAAAAAATTCAGGAAATTCAAATCACATGGGAGTTTAGAGGAGGAAGCAAAACTAAAAAAGGTGAACGAAAAGAAGAATGGTTTTGCACAGAGTGGTTTTCCACTTGTTTTGTTTGTTTGTGTTTTTGACAAAAGAGAAATAAAGTGGTGAAACAAGGTAGAGTAAGTAATAACTTGGCATGATGCCATTCTTCACGTGTCACAACTTTTGAAAATTCTCTTCTTCTTTTTTTTTTTTGACTTCTTTTTTTCTTTTTGCTTTGTAACAAAAATAATGAAAGACAAAACCAATGATCTAGCATATGACTTTAACAATTAATACGCTTTACAAAAATTTTTGTTTGACGTATTTGATTTCATCACTTTTTTTCTTATTTGAACTCTTCTATTTTGTTTCCCTTTTTCTAGGAAATAATATATCATGGTGAGATTCGAGTCCATGGGAGCATCTAACGGAGAATCGCTGATTGTAGTCGATAACGCAAATGGTGGCCATAAAGCACAATTTTCAATTTTTCGTCCATTAAGAGGACCCTTTGCAAAGAACCAATCATTTGAACAATGTCCGCCGAGTTTGAACTGTTGGTGGAAAGATATTTCTGGCCGTAAAACATCTGCAGACAAGCTTCCAAAGCCGTTCTTCGTGCATCTCACCATCAGACACGTGATACTGGAATCAAGCTACTAAAAACGCTCCATGCACGTATCTTTAGGAAGGAGACTAGTTGGAATTCCTACATGAACATTGGTGTTGAGTTTACCCATATCCCTCGCTATTGGGGGTGGTTGGAGGACATATTGCGACATTTCAGAAATTCCCTTAGTAGTGTATACCTTCTCGACGCCGTTTATGCCTCAATGTTCCTTTACAAACAAAATCCTCCAGTTATGCAAGCCCTTTTTGAATCCTGGTGTCCTACTACGAATACCTTACTCACTGAGTTTGGAGAGGCTTCCATTAGTTTATGGGACATACACCTTCTCAGTGGTCTACCAATAACCAACATTTTTTATGACGAAGTCATACCCTCTGCTGCTGAATTTGAAAAATTTATAAAACGAAGGTCAACTATGTCTCCCTATATGTTGCAAATATCTGTTTAAGGCGTTCCTCCACATCACAAGAAAGTCTGGAAGATCAAACATCACATTTGAAGAGTGGTGTTCATTTTGGTTCCGAGGCTCCTGTAGATACATGGTGATGTCCATAAATAATGGTAAGCGAACTGATGTTCCTCTTTACGTGAAGGACCTTGCAACTTTCGGAGACCCTCAACCGTGGAGTGACGTGATTCATGGGGCATTTAATGATATAGATATCCCAGTGGAACATCGCAAGGCCTCATACCTTGCAGCATTCTATTCTTGTTGGCTTTGCGCATTTGTCTTGCCAGTGGAGAACATAGGTGACATTCGTCCGAGTGTTTTCAAGCCTGCTTCACTCCTTGCTCGTGGACACCAAACTTCTCTTGCTATCTTGGCAAGCATTTATAGAGGTTTAAATGATCTCTCCCAATCTACAACACCAGGCAAGCTCTGCGGATTTTTTCCTGCATACTATGTGTACGTTTGGGCGGCAAAACATTTTCGTAGCCACCATGCCACTGTTCGCGACTCTGTAGGTGCCCTCATGATTGCATTTCAAGGCCAAGACGCTGTTTTGCCTATCCGGCTCGCAGAAGCACAAAACCGCTTTTGCACTGGCAAGTCGATCAACTGGCTTGCTACGTCAGTGAATGGCACACGTGATGAGGAGTTCATAGATGATAAGCTTCAATCTCGCCGAACCATGAATTTCTTCATCAGCATGAGATCCAGTTTTGTCACTCTGAGATACGACGACACTTACGTGGTTGAGTCGTACAGTCCCCACAGATTCGGCAGACAATTCGGTTTTTATCAAGACGTGCCCGGAGAATTGGAGCCTCAACAAAGAGAAGTCAAGCTAGAGAGATTGTTTCATTTGTTCGAGTCCAGCATTCGTGTGGGAACGAACTCTTCCTTTATTATTCCTGGCCGCCCATCGAGTCCTCAAAGACGACTTACGCCAGCTTATGAATCTTGGCTGAAGTCTATTTCATCAGCGATTTCATCTTCCAGTCCTCCAGTTCCTCCAAAGATCCCTGAAGCTCGTGGCCAGAGCAAGCATAGGAAAATAAAAAATTATGATTCCAACATTTCAGCATCAAAAAGGACAACTAAGATTCCACTCGACTCTACCGACAAGTGTAAGCTTAAGGTCAAATTACCCAAGGACACTGCCACTTCTCCTACACAATAAGAAGTCGTTGCAAAGCGACAATAGGATGATAAAAAAGATAGCCCTAGCAAAACGCTTGAAGCTGAGTCGGTTTTTGATGATATTTTTGGTTCTGGCTATGATGAGGATTTCGAAAATGGAGGAGTACAAGTAAGAATTGTTTTTATCATACTTTCTACCCCCCCTTTTTTTTTAATATACCTGACCTTTACTTCTCCTATTTTGTAGGTTGATCAGTCTGATGTGAACATCGGCGAAGAGCTACGCGCTTGTAACAATGCTTTTGGTCTTTCCATTGACGAGGAATTGATCAATTCTATCGATGACCCCATCCTACTTCCTGATGCCGAGAGTGCTTTAGCTAAGGAAGTTGACCATGCTCCCGATATTCCTTCCATCACCGCCAAAGCATCTATTCCATTTAGTGTGCAAGACATGATTGCCCGAGCTAACCGAGAAGCTGATCGTTGTGCTGCAAATTTTATGGTCAACTCGATACGAGGCAAGCTGCTGGATACTTCTCTAGCCGACGTCTGTAGTTTGAAACAAGAGTTTGAAGATCTCCTCCAATATATCAGAGCTAAGAAGTTCAACATCTCTAGACCGCGTGATCTTGTTGAGAGGTACGTGGAGCACAGCTTACAACTACACGTCCATCGAGAAAAGGAGCAAGGAGAAACTCCTGTGAATGTCCTTCAAGAACAGCTCCTGGATGTGGAGTCCTGTACGGAAAATGCTACACATCTTCAAAAAGAGGAAGAGGAGCAAGTCCGGACACTTCGTGGCAAAGTGCAGGAGATTCAACAACAGCTGACTGAGCTGCGGAAAAAGGAAGAAGGGCTTATGTTGCTTGTACGAGACTCAGAAAAGGCCCTTGCGAAACGAGTTGTGGCAGTGAAAGGCTTGGCGAACTCTCATACTTCCTTGGAGCAGAGTATTGCCGCTGTGAAACAGAGAGAAGCAAAGCTTGTTAAGATTGAGAAGGACTTTGACAATGCTCGTGAAGCCCTGAGGACTCTCCAATGGGAGCCATAGTCACATGTCGACTTTGTCTTTCCCTCTTTTGATTTCATTTTTGTTTTTTGTTTTTTTTTCACATCCTTTTTTTTTAGTAAGGACTATGAAGTTATTTTATTTCGTTCCAAGTGAATAAAGATTTTCCTCTCTTGTTTATACATGGTTGCTCCACTATAAATTCGTCCGCATATTCATTAGATCAATGTTCAAATGTTGTTTGTTTGTTTATTTAGCCGTTCACAGTTTAGACTCTTGCGGGCCAGGAGTGTTACAATGAATGATGATTTTTTTTTGGTGTGACTGCACTTGAAGTATATGGATTCCTCAAGCTGCCTACGTACCTATGAAGTGAATGAATTCACTCCACAAGATCAAGCCAACGTAGTTCGGTCAAACAAACTTCACTCTTTTCTCTTTTCAATTTTTTCATTTTTTTTTCATTCTTTTTTTTTGCAATCTTTTTTTTTTGTATGTACATGTGCAGGCAGTTTACCCTCTTGCTCAGGAGCCTACATGGTACAAGACCTCAAGGATAGTAACGCTTCAAGAATTTCCCGTTGATAGGTCCTATGCGTAGTCTGTCTGCGTCAACGATCTTGTAAGCTCCACTAGTGTATACCTCTTGCACAACATACGGGCCATCCCATTTCGATGTGAATTTATTCCCTGTGTTCCGAGAAGTTATGATGGGCCTCTTTACAGCAAGAACCATGTCCCCAACTTAGAAGGAGCGAACCCGTACCTTTTTATTGAACGCACGTGTTATGCGAGCTTGGTAGCATTCCAACTTTTGTTGTGTCAAGCCTTTTCTCGTCAAGAGCTTCCAATTCCGGTAACCAAATCTTAGCATTTTCCTCTGTCGTGAGCTCTTCTTGGATGGCCATACGTAAAGATGGAACTTGTATCTCTAACGGGAGCACAGATTCCACACCATATACGAGGGCGTATGGCGTTGCTTGGGTTGGTGTCTTGTACGTAGTACGGTATGCCCATAATGCTTCCCCCAGCCTCTCGTGCCAATCTCGCTTGTTCTTTGAGACGACCTTACTAAGCAAGTTGCAAAACGTCTTATTAAAAGCCTCGGCCAAGCCATTAGCAGGAGCATTGTACATTGACGATTTACGTTGTACGAATTTGAATTTCTCACAAAGACTTGTCATCAATCGATTAACAAAAGGCGTACCATTGTCTGTGGTGATGTAATGAGGTACACCATATCGATATATGATATGATTTCGAACAAAATCGGCAACATTTTCTTTTTTAACTTCTCGAAGGGGAACTACTTCAGCCCACTTGGAGAGATAATCCGTCCCTGCGAGAATATAAGCATGGCCAGCTGATGACTTTGGTGTGATAGGCCCTACAACATCGAGACCCCAAGCTTCAAAAGGCCAGAATGTCACAGTGGGGTGCAATGGCTCCGGCGGTTGGTGGATGAAATTTGCATGATATTGGCAGGCTTGGCATTTCTTGGCAAACTCCATGGAATCTTGAACCATTGTGGGCCAATAATATCCCGCCCTTTTTATTTGATCATGAAGTTTTGGACCAGCTTGATGGGCTCCACACACTCCTAAGTGGGTTTCCTCCAAGATTTTGGCCGCTTCTTCGTCTCCAAGACATCTCATCCAAGTTTTGAGGAATGACCGCTTGTAAAGTGTTCCTTTGAAATAAATGAAGCGTGGAGCTCGTCGTCGAATCTCCGTCTTGTGTCTCAAGTCGCTTGGAAGCTTTCCATGTTCCAAGTAGTCTATGAGTTGTTGACGCCAATCATCCGTGTTTATTTCATAAACTGAGACTAGATTGGCTCCTTCTTCCATTTCAACCTCTAGAGGTGCAACTACCCATCGATTGCAAACTGGAACGAGCACACCTTATTCTTCTACCCCAAGTGCCAATGTGGCTGCAAGATTTGCAAGAGCGTCGGCCAACTTATTGGCACTCCTCGGAACGTGTTGTAACCTTACGGCATCAAATGTTTCTAACAACTGCGAAGCACGCCGGTGATAAGGCAGAAGGTCCTCCTTCTTGACGTCATAGTCATTGAGAAGTTGATGGATCACCAACTTAGAATCTCCATACACATCTAGATCCTGGACTCCGGATTTTTTGGCCATTTGAAGCCCCAAAACAAGAGCTTGGTATTCAGCAACATTGTTGGAACACAAATGAGTAAGGACAAAGGAGTATGTGAGGACTAGTTTTTCTGGTGATACCAGGACAACACCGGCGCCAGCACCCTCTTGCCTTGCAGCCCCATCGAAGTACATTTTCCATGATGGAAGGATTTCTATGTAGAAAAGTTCTTCTCCGGGCAAGTCTTCTGAAAGTTCCCAATTAGATGGCATCGGGTGGTCTGCCAAGAAATCCGCTAAAGCTTGTGCTTTGACTGCCTATTGAGGAACGTACATGATGTCATGTTGGCTTATGAGAATTGCCCATTTAGCGATTTCTTCCCGACAACACTGGCCTTGACAAGATATACTTGATAGGATCTGCTTTTGAGATTACTCGTACAGTATGTACTTGCATGTAGTGCTTCAACTTTTGAATGGCGAAGATTAGAGCCAAACACATCTTCTCAATTGCCGAGTAATTCAGCTCTACCCCGACCAAAGTTCGACTGAGATAATACAGGGCTTTTTCCTTACTTTCGTCGTTCTCTTAGGCACATAATGCCCCCAAGGACTTCTCTTGAGCCGCGATATAGAGTACAAGTGGCTTTCCTGGGATGGATGCCCCCAACACTGGAGGCGTCGACAAGTATTGTTTAATACTTTCAAAAGCCTTCGGACATGACTCGTCCCATTCGAATGGAGCGCCTTTTTTCATAACATGGCTGAATGGATGACATCGTCCAGCTAAATTTGAGATAAAACGTCGAATGTACGCCAACCTACCTTGGAGTCCACGTAATTCTTTGAGATTTCTAGGTGGGGGCATGTCTTGGATCGCCGTGATCTTGGATTGAGCAATTTCAATTCCTCTATGCCTAACGATGAATCCTAGGAATTTTCCAGAGGTGACGCCAACGCACATTTCAGGGGATTCATCTTCAATTGATATCTACGCAACTTTTCGAACACGTTACGTAAGTCAGTTAAATGATCGCCCTTCTTCTTCGTCTTGACCACAAGATCATCAACATAACACTCAACTGTTTTGTGCATCATGTCTTCAAATATTTTTTGCATTGCTCGTTGGTAGGTGGCTCCTGCATTCTTTAGGCCAAATGACATCACCTTATAGCAAAATATTCCCTTAGGCGTGCGAAAAGCAGTTGCTTCTTGGTCTTCGGGCGCCATCAAGATTTGGTTATAACCTGCTGTGCAATCCATGAATGATAGAGCTTCATGTCCAGTCGTGGCATCAATCATTATCTCAGGGACTGGTAATGGAAAGTCGTCTTTGGGACAAGCATCATTGAGGTCTCTAAAGTCAATACATATACGTAACTGACCATTTTTCTTTTGTACAGGGACGATATCGGCAATCCACGTAGGATATTTGACTTCACGAATGAAGCCTTCATCAATGAGCTTATGGACTTCTGCTTCGATTTCAGGGATCAGTTCTGGTCGAAAACGCCGTTGGGGTTGTTTCTTTGATGACACTCCCTTCCTTACGGCCAAGCGGTGCATTGCAACTTTTGGATCCAGCCCGGGCATATCCTTGTAGCTCCATGCGAACACATCCTTGTACTCCATCAGTAAATTGAAGTACCACTTTTCTTCTTCAGGTGTGAGCAAAGCACTCACATAGACTAGTCGCGGCTCTTCCGACGTGCCAAGATTTAGTTCTTTCAAATCATCAACGGTGGACTGGCCTCCATCTTCCAGAGTTTTTGGTGCTTCAGTTGTCTCTACTTCTTCATCCATACTCGCATCTTCAAAAGCTGTAACATGATTAGAGGTGATAACCATTTCTCCGTTCAACACTGGATGCTCGTTCATACTCTGACGTTGATTTGTGAGGACTACAGTGTGGCCTCGCACACTAAGAGATTCCCCTATCTTCACGTCTAAACCTGCACAACGCTTCATTCGAGATGGTATGACACTCCTCACGTCCTTCTCCAATTCAAGCTCGTCTTCCATCTTCTATCTATCTTTGCGTCGCCATTGCTGTATAGACGATGTATGATTTTTTCCAATTCGGGAGAAGACTGTTTTCTTGAGCGTTGTGGCTTCAAGGCTCATTACTTGACGATCCTTGGGTCTGTAGGTAACTTTCCCCAATCTGTTAAAAACACCTTTTTTGGAAGATTTTGTACGTACATCCTTGCATCGACCACCTAATCTTTTAAAGATCGACCTTGAAGGTGGAGGATTCCCTTGGCCTTCTAATCTGTCAAAGACTGAGTGTCGTGACTTTTTAGAGACGGATTGGATTCTATCAAAGACAGACTCCTTCTGGGTTGGAGAAGCATTCACGCCTTCATTATCTTCAAGCTCTTCTGCTGCAATGTATGACGTAGCTTGCACTGCCTTCCGCCTAGCTGATATTTTGCTTGGATTAGGCTCCATAAATCCAAGGCCAATCTTTCTGGCATTAACATGCTCCCCTTGTTGCTGGAGATTTTGTTGAGTTTTATGGAGGCCATAAGTCTTCACTTCTACGACCTTTCCCATAGGATCTGGATTAGAGAAATCGTAACCAGAATTTTCCATAAGCTTGTAAGCAACTGGATCAAAACCGTCCTTTCTCGAACCATGCACCTCTGATGACTTGATGAAGCCGGAGAGCGGTGCTCTTTTTATTCGAGAATCGTTCATTCTTTGTATTGGTAAAGTCACACTTTCACCAAAATCTTGCAGCTTACTTTCTACTTCTTTTGATGCAGGCTTCATCTCACATTCGTTAATTCCAAATTGGACAAAAGGAGACTGGCCTTCCTTGCGCCTCGACATAGGAATGTAGTGCAACACTGGAGTTGACGAGCTAGAAATAACTTTATCAGCCTTTAAAGAAGCGCCATGGTCTTTCTTTCCATCAACTTCTGCGAGTTCTTGCTTTATAACTCTCCTTGACGGAAGGTCCTCCTTAGTTGGTTCACATTTCTTCGGAAGGGCTTTTCCTGTAGATGCAATCTCTACTGGCATAACCTCACGAGGTTCCTCCTTGTCAATATAGAATTTCGCATCGGCAAAATGAGACTCTGCTTCTGAGAATGGCTTAATGTCTGCGCTCACCTTTCTTTCACCATTTCTGTAGTATTTAAGGCATTGGTGCAGGGTCGATGCTACAACACCATTCTCATGCATCCAAGGTAGTCCTAAAATCAAGTTGTACGAGGTCTTCGAATCAATAACATGAAAAATGGTTATTGCCATCATTTCCCCTACCGACAAGTCAACTCGAATCATACCAATGGCTCGTTGTCCTCCAAGATTGAAGCCTTGGATCATCAAACGACTCTGGGATAATTCTTCCATGGTGATCCCTAGTTTTTCCATAGTGGACTTGGGCATAATATTCACAGCAGAACCTCCATCTATAAGAATGCGATTAACTTTTTGCTTACGGATGTATCCACACACAAAGAGAGGCCTATTGTGAGGCTTTGACCCTAACATGAGGTCATCGTCCGTGAATGCTAAGGCTGCACTGTATGCTTCACAAGGATCAGGATGATTGTCATAGATCCCATGCTCAATATTTTCTTTTGATGTATATTGAGTAGGATTTTCCATGGCACGAGCTAGAGCCAACCGCATTTCTTCAGGAAGATATAGAGCTTGTCGCCAACCCATCCGAGATGGAACTGTATCCAACAACGCCAAGATCTTGGCATCTCTCTCAGGATTTCTCCTATAATCAAAACCTTGCACAGGAGAATCCTTTTGTTCTTCTTGCTCTTGTTCTTCCTCAGCCACATTGCATGTCACGGTATCGACCGAGACTTCGTTGAAGTAAACTTCAGGAAAGAATTCTTCCAAGGTGATAGGAACTCGTGCTTCTTTTTCAAGCAACTCCATGGGTAAGGCCCCTTATTTTCTGACTAGTGTAGTCTTTTTCTTTGCCTTGGAGTGTTTAAAATTCTTCCTTCTATGCTGTTGCTTTCCTCGTTGAGACTGTGGTGGCTTTGACAACATTTGTTTTATTTGCCTTCTTCTTGTGACTAAAGTCCACCCCTCCTCTTCTCCTTCGCCTTCTTCGTTGTAGGATGTGGGTATGGAATGAAAATTCTCGACACATGATTCACCATATGGCTCTACCACATATACTACCACAGGCTCCAAATTTAACTGGATGATTCGAGCTTGCCCCCTTTGTTCATCAGCAGTAAAGGCCTCTAACGTGACTGAAGCATGATTCGTCTCAGCCATGTCTTCTAGATCAAGAACGATCCTCCCATCCTTAGCAAGCTGCATAATTTTCTCCTTGAGAGTGATGCACTTCTCGATAGGATGGCTTACTAAACTATGGTAACGACAATAATTCGGATCAGTCGTCCTCCCTGCCTCTTCGGGTCGTTTTGGTTCAGGCAACTCTATGATTTATTTTTCAAGCAGGTCATCTAACATCCCAGCTAAGTCTGAATCTGGGAACGGATACTTCTTAGCCTGTAGTTCTTTCAACGTGGGTCCATCCCTCTTGACATCTTTTGAGAATGACCCCTTCTTTTGTTCTGTCTTTGCTTTCGCAGAAATCTTTACAGGGGCAGTCGTCGTGGTGACTGCATATGACTCCTTTGTAGAGCCTTTGACTTACTTTTCTAGTTTCTTGAAGTCCTTCTTCTCTTTCTTGTACTCAGAAGAGCTTCCACCACGATTGGCAATAGTGATCTTCATGTCGTGGGCGCGTGTTGCCAGTTCTTGAAAGGACTTGGGTTTTATACCTTGTAAGATGTATAAAAGATCCCACTTCATTCCCTGGATGCACATCTCTACAGCAGAAGTCTCCGACAAGCGATCTTTACACTCCAAGCTCAAAGCACACCATCGATGGATATAATCAACGACGGGCTCATCTTTCCATTGCTCCGTCTTGGTCAACTCGGTCATGCTCACAATACGCTGAGTACTGTAAAATCTGTTCATGAACTCCTGTTGCATTTGGCCCCAACTACTTATGGATTCTGGTGAAAGATCCATATACCATGTGAAAGCAACTCCCTTCAGAGAACGAACGAACTGCTTAGCCAATAGGTCTCCATCGGTTCCAGCATTGTTGCATGTCTCCACAAAATGGGCAATGTGTTGTTTAGGGCTGCCTTTGCCATCAAATTGTTGGCACTTTGGAGGTTGGTAGCCATGGGGCATCTTCAGCTTGTCGATCCTTCTAGTGTACGGCTTTACATAGTGATAATCGCCATGAGGATCTCCAACAAGTTGATGCTTGACTGCGTTAGTTATCATATCTTGGATTTTCTGAATAGTCAACGCATCGTGTGCCTTCTTGCTTTTTTCAGTATACTTGGAGTCACGACTGGATGACGATCCATCACTTTCGACTTCGGAGTCAGATTCGCCAGGATGTTTTTCAAGTTTCCTTGCCATGGAAGCGATCTGTTCGTTTTGTTGTTTGATTTGTAAATCTTTCTCTTCGCCGTCCTTCATAAGTTTCTGGAGAAGATTCTTCATTTCAGCTAGTTGTTCCTCGACTGTTTTGGCTTCATGAACCATAACAGTAGCAACTTCAGGTTGTGGCACCTCATCTTTCAAAGGGGACGACAAAGAGGAGTCGCGAGTACTTTCAGTGTCACTTTCCACACCAACAGGCTCAAAGAGAGAGCTAGTGTGGAGAATTAATTTTTTACCTCCTTCAAGGGAGATCCTTTTGAATTGAACAAAGTGCCCTCAGATTCTTCATTCTCCGCAGAAGGAACTGAGCCAAAGATGGGGACTTGGCATGCCCTTCGGAAAGAAGATGCAATAGATGATTCAGAATTGAATGAACCACTAGACTTCGTGCGCGGCTTGGTAGGAATAGATGAGGACCGGAGGCTGGAAGCAGCAGTAGCAACAACGGCTCTTTATTTTCCTCTTGTGAATACTCCTGTGGATTGATCTTCAAGGACTGAACCCAAGTTTTCAGATCTTCGTTGAGTTTCAACATCTTTTTCGATATCAGATCGGGAAGTATCCTTCTTTGACGCCATTGGTTGCGAAAAGGATTTCAGATTGGAATGGAGAAAGGGATGAGTGGTAGAGAATTTTCCCATCGGGCGTGCCAAAAATTTGTAAACACAAATTTTGTAATCTGCAATAATGAGAATAAAAATAGTGTAACAAATAATAATTTTATTGATATAATATGGGTTACAATCTCTAATGAAATTCCACTGATTCAATCTCCACAAATGATTTGACTTGTATCACGAACTTGACTTGGCAGCTTCGTAATACGGATTTAGATTTCATGAATGAGGGACACCGGTCTTGATCTCTTCAAGTCTTGTTATCTAGAATAGAACGGCACAGTGATTTTATGGTGCTTATTGTTCTTCTTCTAGATTGAGCAATGTTGATGTAGTCTTCTACTCTAGAGAGTGTTTGTATTCTCTGGAATAGCTCTGGCTTCTGGGTTTTCTCTCCCTTCTGGTTTATTTTCTGGACCTCCTTCAAATGAGACTGGAGAGCTCTATTTATAGAGCTTTCTAGGGTTTAGGTTTTAGTGAGTAGCCACCATGGGCCTCACGGCCACCATTTATCCAAACAGCCCATTTATTAGGCCTTAATCCAATCAGTAAATGACTATTGATTAAAACAGCCCAAACTTAATTACAAGTCCGAATTAACTAATATCATTTATCATTTACGTTTATAAAGTCAACGGTTGACTTTATTAGATTAATGAAATTTGATGACGTGGCACATATTTTAATTTTTTTGCGCCTACAGAGGCAACTCGTATTTTTTCCCCTTTTTCCTTTTCTTTTTATTTTTCTTCTTTTTAGTGAGCGAGAGTGAGGGTACTAACGTTGTTTTTCCTCTTAGCATCGTCCTTTGTTACCTTTTTGCATTGAGGACACTGCCAAGTTCAGCTTGGGGGAGGATTTCTGTTTGTATTCTCTATCTCTTTTACTGATTTCTAGGATAGATTTATTGCTTTCAAAAAATACTGAAAAAACAAAAAAAAATATGGTTCTCATGACTGGTTTAGTTGCCTTCCTGTGCCCCTTGTTGTGCTCTTATTGAAAATGATTTGACTTTGTTTTCTGGATAGCTGGGCATTTGTGATCTTGAGGCTATGATTTGATGTTTGATTGCTATGATTTCGAGCGAGTTTTGATTATATTACACTACATTGTGCTGCATGCCTGAATTGGTTAGACTGTGAGGCCTCTTTGTAGCCTATTGGATTCATATCATTATCCAATCTGTTTTTGTGTGTTAGTTCCTCTTTGGTGGATTGATCTTGATTTTGACTTGGTACTTGTCTGATTTTCGATGACTTGTAGCATTTGTTGTGATAGAGGCGTTCTTTTGTCTGATTCTTGAGCCTCAGAGTGAATTTTTGATATACTTGTATCCTCCTTAGCCCCGCTGAGCCTAATGACTTGTTTCATGTTACATAAACCCTAATTATGAGCCCATGGCCTTTATTTCGATTTTATTCCCAAGCCTAGCTTGGGGGAGCTTTTGTATGGGTTGAGTTTGAGATTGGTTTCATGGTTTGGTTTGGTTGTTGAGGAATTAAAAGTGTATTTTTTGTGGTTTGAGTGTGAGAAAAAGAAAAGAAAAAGCAAAATTAGAGTTGCGTGAATGAAGTTCAGAAAAATGAAAGAAAAATGAAATTAAAATTCAAAAGAATTCAAAGTTCTCTCATTCACGTACGTTCATGAAGAAAAAAATTCGCTTCATTGCTTGAAAATTGGGCTTGTTGTGAGTTTTCATCGATTTATGAGAGTTGGGTTACTTTTCGTGGTTATATGTGTTGTTGGGAGTAGGCCATCTTAGGGGTTATTTGAGTGATTTATGCTCCCCCTTTCTTGGTTTTTCCACCACAATACCTAAAAGTATCCCCTACCTCTTACCTAAGCCCCATTACAACCCTATAAAGTCCTCTTGAGCTCGTGTCTACAATGTTTATTGGATTGATTTCAAGTCAGTTTGTCAAGGTTAAAGAGTATGTCTGCTAATTGAGTCAACTTGACTAGGATGCGCGTCATTTAACCTTCTTAAACACATGAGAGTGTGAGATGGAAGGGCATTTATGGTCGGGTTGGCGAGTGTTCGGGCATATTCTTTGTCTGCCACAAAATTGAGAGGAGTGGCACCCTTGTGAGAGCCTTTTCAGGATTTGTATGCCTTGTGGATGCTTAAATTGATGAATTGCTTGGATGATTGGTGGTTGGATGGATTTGATTAGCCGAACTTGAATTTTGCTTGCTTGAACGATTCTTAGTCTTGAACGCTTTGAGCTTCAATTGATTTTTATCTATGGGGTGAGGCAATCTATTCCATGTTCATGTTCTATTTTCTTGAGGACAAGCAAAGGTTTATCTTGGGGGAGTTTGATATCACGTATTTATATAGACTTTTCTCCCTTATTTACGAGCTAAATTTGAGTCATTTGAGCTCTTCGGAGCTATTTTGTGCTAACTATCGTATATAGTTGTGGTTTTGTGTTTTAGTGTTGAATTGCAGGTTTTAGGGAGTTTTCTCCTCATTTCCGAGCCATTTGGAAGCAACCACGACTTTACGAGATGTTACGAGGCACGTAGGATGACTCACGAGCTTTATGGGTAATTTAGAAGGTCCCAAGAGCTCTAAACGTGAAGAATTGAAAGTCAAAGAGTCAAAAGGAGCCTCCCGTACTCTGATCGGGCAAGAAATGGCCCGATCGGGCGAAGAATTAATGATCGGGTGGTAAAGTTTCGTACCCGAACGGGCAGACGTTGCCCGACCCGATCGGGTGAAGACACTTAGGCTCAGCTCGATCGGGCAACCCATGCCCGACCCGATCAGGTGGCTGGACCAAATATTGTTTTGTGCTGCTGATGGTTGTGCACGCTAAGAGGAAGGTGCTGGACCAGTTGAACATGAGCCCGATCCACCACCCGATTGAGCTCTTCGGAGCTATTTTGTGCTAACTATCGTATATAGTTGTGGTTTTGTGTTTTAGTGTTGAATTGCAGGTTTTAGGGAGTTTTCTCCTCATTTCCGAGCCATTTGGAAGCAACCACGACTTTACGAGATGTTACGAGGCACGTAGGATGACTCACGAGCTTTATGGGTAATTTAGAAGGTCCCAAGAGCTCTAAACGTGAAGAATTGAAAGTCAAAGAGTCAAAAGGAGCCTCCCGTACTCTGATCGGGCAAGAAATGGCCCGATCGGGCGAAGAATTAATGATCGGGTGGTAAAGTTTCGTACCCGAACGGGCAGACGTTGCCCGACCCGATCGGGTGAAGACACTTAGGCTCAGCTCGATCGGGCAACCCATGCCCGACCCGATCAGGTGGCTGGACCAAATATTGTTTTGTGCTGCTGATGGTTGTGCACGCTAAGAGGAAGGTGCTGGACCAGTTGAACATGAGCCCGATCCACCACCCGATCGGGCTGTTCATCGGGTGGGCTAAATAGGCATGTTGTTGCTGTACGCTGTTCGTTGGGCGAGATTTTGATAGGCAACAAGGCCCACCCGATCGGGCAAGGTGTGCCCGATCCCATCGGGTGGGAGGCCCAATGTTTAATTTGATGTTGTTGGCTGCGTAGATGCTGAAACTTGTTGGGCAAATTTTACTATGGGCCCGATTGGGTGGTCCTTTTCCCGATAGGGTCCCGTGCTCGACTTTGCGGAAATTCTAATTTTTTATTTCCGTTTTTTTAGTAGATTTGGGGGGTATTATAAATACCTTTTCCTCATATTTTTAAAGACATCCTTTTATTCTGTTTTTATTTTCCATAGTTCTTAGCTTAGTTTTATTTAGTGTAAACACTTTAGATTAGATTACAGGTGATTGAACCTCAGATTTGATTTCAATAAAAGTTCTTGCTTTTCGTCAATTGGTATTCTTCTCTACTCTTAATTTCATTAATTATTTTTATTGCTTAGTTTAATTATTCAATTTATCCATGATGTTGAAATTAGGGTTTCTTATTAGAATTATTATTGTTGATTAAATTATGTCTGAGTAGTTTAATTTCTAGGGATTTAGAGAGGGAAGCCATGTTTATACCTTGATTATTTGAATTGCTATTAGTTTTTAGGGTTTGGTGAGATAGGTTATGGTGTGATTTGTTCTTATTTAGTAATTAACGTTATTGCGCAGTTTCTTTGATTACTTGAGGTTAATAATTGTTTGCACAGATCCCTCTTACTTTTAGAGGCCTAGTACACACCAGTCATTCTGATTATGTTTGTGAACGTGTTGTATATGTTGAATTATGGGCGTTGAGACTTAACCATAGCTTGACACTGCTCTAATCTGTCGATTCTTGGCCTAGGTTCTGATAGTTGTTTGATCCTTTGTTTGGTATAAGCATGGTGGACCGAACTAATTCCCTAGACCTTTATTTTATAGATTAAAATCCCTTTTTATATTGCTTTCTAGTGTCTAATTATTAGTTCAGCTAATTTCCTTCTGATCTTGTCTGAAGTAGCTTTTTGGCTTAATATTAACTTAGAATTCCGTCTCTCTGTGGATTCGACCCTACTTGCATTGACTACCATTGTTAGAGGACTGTAAGAATTATCTTTGAATTGTTGATACGACTTTAGCCTATCAACCATCCTCAAGATATTTCACAATTTAGGCGAATTGCTTGTTGTAATGTTCTTTATAAGATCATTTCAAAGATGTTGTGTTCAAGATTGTCTGTTATGCTTCCTCAGTTGATTAACTCTGCCCAAAGTGCTATTATATCTGGTAGAGTCATTTCTCACAACATTCTATTGGTTCAAGACTTGATGAAAAAGTATACTACAAAATCTCATCCTCCTAGATGCACTGTTAAAATTGATTTAAGGAAAGCTTATGATTCAATCAGTTAGAGTTTTATTGAGTCTCTTTTGGTTAAGTTAAAATTCCCTTCTCAAGTCATTACCTGGACCATGAAATGTATTACTTCTCCTTCTTTCTCTTTGTGTATTGGTGGAGGTCTGTTTGTTTTTTTTCCAGGTAAGAAAGGCTTGAGGCAAGGGGATCCCATCTCTCCTCTTTTGTTTATTCTGTCTATGGATTATCTATCTAGAATCCTTGATTGGTCTACAAACTCTCTTCCATTTCAATTCCATCACATATGTAAAAGCTTGAGATTATCACATGTTATTTTTGCTGATGATTTGATGTTATTTGCTAGAGGCACTGAGCAATTTGTTGCTTTTCTCTTGTCTTCTATCAAATCTTTTGAATTATCCACTGGTCTTGCTACTAATAGTGGTAAATCTGCCATTTATTTTGGCAATGTTCCTATGAATATTCAGTCTTCAATTCTGGAATTTTCTTCCTTTCAAAAGGGCTCATTCCCTTTTAAGTATTTGGGTGTCCCTCTCACTTCTAAAAGGATCTATGTGTTTGATTGTGATGCTTTGTGTGAAAATTGATGCAAAGAATTATTTTATGGTCTTCAAGAAATCTCTCATATGTTGCTAGGATTGTTCTAATCAATTCTATTTTGTTGAGCTTGCACATATATTGGTCTCAAATCTTTCTCATTCCTAAAAACGTTTTGAGTAGGATTATTCAACTTTGTAGAGATTTCCTTTGGTCTGGTTCCATTACCTTGTCAAAAAATCAACCTGTCTCTTAGTCTTGGATGTGTCAACCTAAGAGTAATGGTGGTTTAGGTATTATAAAAATTGAGTTATGGAACCTTGCTGATGTTGGTAAGAGTGTTTGGAACATTGCTCAGATTGCTGATATCCTCTGGATTAGATGGGTTCACTCTGTCTACATTAAAGAGCAAAATTGGTGGGCTTATAAGCCTAAATCTATGAATGCTGGGGTTGGAAGAATGTTTGCTTTGCTAAAGAGAAAGTAGTTGGGGGTCTGTGAACTCTGCTTGGAGATATGCTCCTTTCTATACTATTAAGAGTGCTTATCATTGGCTTAGGCCCAACTCTGAGAAAGTTGATCGGAGATTTTGGGTGTGGAATAGATATAATATTCGAAAACACTCCTTCATTGCCTAGTTAGTTGCTCTTAATGAACTGAAAACTAAAGATAAGCTCTTTAGTTATGGTTGTTGCTCTGACAATCTGTGTCCTCTTTGTGGTGCTGATGTGGAGAATGTTAGCCATCTCTTTTTTAGCTGCAACTTTAGTGTGCTTTTGCTCTAAAGATATTATGTCTTGGTTGAAGATCAGAATATCTGTTTCTGAGGAGATCCATTGTTCTTGGAAGAAATGGTACAGGACATTCACAAGCAAAATGAAGAAGAGTGTGTGTTTAACAACACTTGCTGCTCTTGTTTATCACATCAGGAAAGCCTGAAATCTAGCTGTTTGGAAGCTTCAGGTGGTCAGACCTGAGCTGCTGGTGAAGAATGTGAAAAATGATGTACTGTTAGTGCAAAGCCTCATGGAAGTTTCTTCAAAGTGGTCTGTTAATGATAGATCTTGGTTCATGAGCTTATGTAATTAACTTGTCGAGGTTCCGTTCTATAGCCTGTGTGTTTTGTAGCTGAGTTTTGTAGCTGTTTGTTGCTCTTCTTGGGCTTGTTTTAACTATAACAGTTTGCTTGTACCTCTGTTTGGGTTTTCTTGGTGATTAATTTAAGCATACTTTTCACCAAAAAAATATTGGGTTAAATATCTCATCTATTATTCTGATACAAACTAGAGATTTAGTATCTAAAAAGATAAAAATAAACAAAATTCACATAAATATGAAATTAAGATAAATTGTGGTTTTCTTCATTAAAATTATAATTTCATAGGTATTTATGTAAAAAGATATATACATATAGTATATTATATTTCAATATTCATCTTTTGTAATATCCGAAAATATATATATAACTTAAAAATTATACTAATAATAAATAATAATTATAGAATTGTGAAATATAAGTATTATATGTGTGATTTTGGTACTTATATGATCTCTTTAGGTGATATAGTGTGTTTTCTTGGCTTCGTACATTTATGTGGGGTATAATGTGTGACTATGTATTATCTTTTTGTTACAAGTGAAAATACCATAATGTAGTATATTATATAAGGATTAATAAAAATATCAATTACTATCTTATAGGTTCATAAAATATCTATTAGAATTTTTAACAAATTCCACTTAAAACTAAAGTACTCATATCTTTAAAACGGTAAATCCTATAACCTTTGTTTAATAGTATTTGGAATCCTTATTAATCATTCTACCTAGGGTTAGACAATTACTACTTAATTAACAAATAATGGTATGTACGATTTTTATTCGGCATCAAAGAGGAAATTACTTTTCCACGTGGCACAAGTTACATATCTTGAAATGAGGTGTTACAAAGTTAGAGATTGCAAACCTGGTTAACTACACTATTTTCATGCATTAGTATTACTAGAAGAATAAGAAACAAGAGTAATACATATAAGTAATGTAATCCCCCTTAATTTTATGATTTTCATAAATATATTTAAAGTATATTTATAATTAGTCTTCATGTTTATTTTATTAAATTGTTTAAGTGTTGACTATTAAAAGTCAAACGATTATTTAAACGTTTTAAATAATTTTAATATTTTATTGAGTTGAACTTCTAAGTATTAAATATTTTATTTGGATTTTGGTTCATTCTTCAATGAATTTAATATTGGGTTGAGGAGGCCAAAACATTTACTTAGGCTTGGATGATCAGCCTAAGCCCAAACTAAGCCTAAACCTAATTACCTTAGGTTTCTAGGCAAACCTATAAATACCCCCCAAACTCCAATTTTTGCACACTCTTATTTCTCTTTTCCTCTCCCTCACCCGTCCGGTTTTGCTCTTCCTCTCCTCCTTGTTTTTTGTGCGCCGAACCACCACCACACCATCCTCACTCCGTTTGCTTTTTCGGCGAGCCGAACACCCACCTCCTTCATCACTCTCGCACGTGCACAACAACACCCGCAACACCACTCACTCTTCCTCTCTCGTCTGTCGTCAGACGCAGCTCGGCCGCACGTGAGCCACACGCGCCACTAGAGCGTGTTTCCGCCGTGTTTTCCTCCTTTGTTTTCCGATTTTCGTAGTTTTCTTCCGGTTAATTCTTATCCCTTTTTCCTCTATTTATATTTAATTATGGTTTTGATGATTTAAGTTATGATTTATATTGTTTCTATATGTTTTATAGATACAGTTAGAAACTTTATTGTTTAAGTAATTAAAAATCTGATTTTTATTATATATGAATTTAAGTTATAATTTCAGATTTATAATTTTATATTTAAAGTTAGTTTTAAATATAAAAGTAATGGTTTTTAAGGTTTTTAAAGCCTAGTTTGTTAGTATTATATTAAAGGTTGAAACTTTAGTGTTTTTAAAGTATTTCAAAACGAGTTTCAAAGCGTTTTAATATAATTTATATTGATGTGAATTAATTAGGGTATTAATTCATTGTTATTTTATTATTTGGTCGGCGGAGAATTTGCCCTAAGTGACTTCTAGTGTTTCTAGAATGGCATCTCATTTTGTCTACACAAGGTACGTACATGTCCTTATGTGCTATACTAGTATCATGTCCTTATGTGCTATACTAGTATCATATCCTAAGGTTAGGATTTTGTATAGTATTATGTATAGGGAACCCTTTTTATGGTTCATATGTAGCTATTGAATTGGAATTACATGTTGTTGAGCATGTTAATTGCCTAGTTATTACTTGATTGAATGGATGTTTGATTCAAGCATGTTTGGGAAGGTGATGAGTGATATTTATATCACTCTAAACCTCTTATCTTCCTTTGATTTGAATCATTTTTCTCCATTATCTTACAATTTATAGTTTCACTTTGCTCAATTCACGTTTTGTTAGTGATTGTAGCTATTTTGTAGATTTTTAGTCTTTTCGCTCATTTTCTAAGACCTTTTTATGCCATTTCATTTGTGTTGTATGTAGGTACTATCAAAGTAAGCTTTTGATTTACCTTAAAAATCCCAAGAATGCATATATAAGGTTTAGAGCATGAGTAATGAAGAAAGAAAGGCAAAAGGAGGTTAAGGAAGCAAAATCCACCAAGTTTCCTTCATGTTTTGCACAATAGTTGACTTCAAAAGCTCATATCTCACAAACTAAACATCATTTGGTAGTGATTCAAGTTGGAGATTGAAGTTCATCTCAATAGCTTTCCAACAAGAGTTCACACGCTTGATTCCGACAAGAAACGAAGGAGTTATGACCTTTACAAGTTCAACTGTCCTGTGATGACGGATAGGGTGGATCGTCCGATTGATAGGATTTAGTCGTATCACCTAATCAAAAATAAACCTGCAGACCTCTAACTAGGTAGTCAGTGGAAGCAGGGTCGAATCCACAGGGAGACAGAGTTTCTAAATTAATATTCAACCAATTCAGCTACTCCAGATGAAATCAGATAAGGATTAACTGAACTAATGAATAAGCTACAGAAGACGGAATAAATCGAAGATTTAACTATGGACTAAAAGTCTAGGGTATTAGGTCGGTCCACCATGCGTATACCAATCAAATAGGGTCAACTACTACCAAAACCTAAGTCAAGAGTCGGGGATTAGAGCCTATGTTGAGCTATGGTTAAGACTCAACGCTCATAGTTCAACATACGCCGCATGTTCACTAACGTAATCAGAACTACTGACGTGTCCTAGGCCTCTAGTCGTAAGACGGATCTGTGCAAACAACTATTAACCACAAGCAACCAACGAAACTGCGCAATAACGTTAATTACTCAATAAAGAACAAACCACATCACAATCACCCTAATCAAGCCCTAGAAATCAATAAGAGTCTAAATCACAATCATGGTATAAACATGGCTTTCCTATCTAACACCCTAGAAAGAGACTACTCACTCATGATCGAATTAACAACGACAAAACTAATATAAAACCCTAACAATTGCATCATGAACGATTAAATAAATAAACTAAGCAATCAATAATAACAAAAGAGATTAGGGTAAGAAAGAATACCAATTGACGGAAAGCAGGAACTTTTATTGAAATTGAAATAGGTTTGATCACCTCTAAATCAATCTAAAGTGTTTGAATTCAACTAAGAACAATGAAGAATAAAACTAGTCTAAAGCTAATGAAAGATGAATAAAAGATGTAAAATAAAGATGTCCCTAAATAATGAGGAAAACGGTATTTATAATACCCCTCAAGTCTAATAAAAAACAGGAAGCAAAAGTCGAAAATCGCGACAAATGGTGCCAGACCCGATCGGGCCCGAGCACAGTACCCGATCTGGTCAAATGCAAAACAGTCAACTTGCGTTTGGGCTTTAGCATGGCAGCAGCGCAGCGTTTGACGAGATTTTGAGGCCCACCCGATCGGGCCCGAGGCCACCACCCGATCGGGTCTGGCGACAAATTGGGCCAACACGGTCTCCTCGCAAGCAGCAACTCAACGAGAGCTATGAGCAGCCCACCCGATCGAGTCGGGTGGTGAACACCCGATCGGGCCTGGTGCATATGTGCTCGCCCGATGCGATCGGGCAAGACTTGCCCGATCGGGTCCGTGACTTTCATACCCGATCATAAATACTTCGCCCGATCGGGCCATTTCTGCCCGATCAGTGCACGGAAACCTCCTTTGACTCCTTGGCTCTCTAATCTTCACGTTTAGGGGTCTTGGGACCTCCTAAACTATCCATAAAGCTCGTGAGCCATCCTACGTGCCTCATAACATCTCGTAAAGCCGTGGTTGCTTCCAAAAGGCTCGGGAATAAGGAGAAAACTCCATAAAACCTGCAATTCAATACTAAAACACGAAACCACAACTACATACGATAGTTAGCACAAAATAGCTCCCAAGAGCTCCAATGACGCACAAATTAGCTTGTAAATAAGGGAGAAAACTCTATATAAATACGTGATATCACCGATCCATCCATGGATCGCCCGAAGCCTCGCCCGATCACGGCTGTGGTTTTTCCCAGAGTTCCTACCTTATTTTCTATTTCCCTTTTTGCCCTTAGTTGGGGGTTGTATAAATACTCTTTTTACCTAAACTTAAAAAAATTTCTGATTTTCAATCTTGGAACCTTGAAGACCCTAGTTTTAGGGAGGGTTAGCCTCCATAGCTTAGTTTAGATAGAAAAGTGAGAAAACTCAAAGAGACATTGAAGATGAAAGATTCAAGGGTGACAACTTGTATTCAAATATTCAACAATCTATCAATGAGCATTTCTTACTCTATCTATCTTCTTTTATTGTTATATCTTAATTGTTTTTTCTTAGATTAATTATTCATGCTTAGTTTAATTATTTATGGTCTATTTTTATTTAGTTTAATGTTAGATTAGTGTTTAGTATCATGATATTAGTTGTTAATTTCACTAAAGCTCTCATTTTTGTGTTTATGGAGTAGTTTGTTAGGTAGGGTTTGGGTGAAAACCCAACTATGGTTGATTTTGGGTGTTTGAATATGAAATTAATAGTTTGATTAGGCTTATTAATTGATTAATGGCATGATTACTATTTGCTTGCATTCTAGTTGGCCACTTGGATGTTTGTTTTATTGATGCCTTAATCAAATCGAGAGAGGAGATTAAGGTTGACATTTATGCTATTATCTTGCTTAATTACTCATGAGAGTGAGATTTGAGTGAGGGTTTTGTGGATTGACATTGTGATTATCCCTTGGTTGCATGTTTGAGACCATGAGAGTGGCTTAATTATGTGATCTAGGTAGCTTTATGCAACCTTGAGAGAGGGCTTAGAGCTAGTTAAGAGTCAATAACCTCAATTAGTTGCTTGGTTTTCTTTCCTCCATGTTTCACCCATCAAGTTCCCTAAATCCTGATTGGTTGGTGTTGGATCCCTTTCCCTAATCCTATTTGATCTTTGGTACTTAGTTTTAGTTTAATAGATTTTAGTTGGTAGTTGACACCTTTCGATTCCTTTTCGGCCTAGCTTATCATTAAATTAACACATATCAATGTTCCTTAGTCCTTGTGGAAGAATGACCCTTACTTACCACTTTATTTAGTTTAGTGGTCTAGTTAGGTGCTAGTTTGATTTTAGGGGATTAGTAACGACCTAATTTTCCATATATCAAAATGAGGGTTTGGGTGAAAACCCAATTATGGTTGATTTTGGGTGTTTGAATATGAAAATAGGAGTTTGATTAGGCTTATTAATTGATTAATGGCATGATTACTATTTTCTTGCATTCTAGTTGGCCACTTGGATGTTTGTTTTATTGATGCCTTAATCAAATCGAGAGAGCAGATTAAGGTTGTGTTGGAACGCAAGGGAACACTCAACAAGGGGGGTTGAATTGAATGGTTAATTTAAAATCGACTTTTCGCAAAAACGAACTTTATGGCACTGTGCCGCGAATGGTAAATCTCGTTTTTCACTAGTAAACTCAATCAATTACTTTGAGACAATTAAGAGGCGGAAATAATAAGTGAGACACACAAATTTATCGTGGTTCGATCCCAACTCTGAGATCTACGTCCACCATACCTATTCTCTTATTAATATTTAACATAAAATATTAAACGTTTGAAACAAACTAGTTTCCCCCACTACTAACCCTAGTAGTGCTCCCCAACACTTGACTCTAAATGTTGCTAATGAGATTACAGAAGTATTCAAAGGCCTCGTTAACAAGTGCTTCTTAGATAAGCATATACGAGGATTAATACAAACAACTTAACTAGCTATAGCACAGTGCCGTACTCTGTGGTATGAGAGGATTTGTTTTTCAATTTAAGAACTCACACAGCCAAATGAGGTTTTACGTGAAAAGCATTATGAAGCAGTAGGCATATCATTTTCTTTAAACAGCGTAACTACCTCTGCTTCTTCTCCAAGTAAAGATCTTTTCTTTCTTGATAAAACTTATCTTATTCCAAAGGAATAATATCTTACCAAGAATATAAAATCTATCTTTTAAAAACTGATTTTACAAATCTTTGATTTTTTCCTATTAAACTGAAATCAGAAATCTTTTTGTTAAAGAAACCGAAAATTCCCATTTTGATAAAATCTTTTATTGTGAAAAATTTTTTTTGTTACTTAAAGATGAAAGATTTTATCTTCCATCTTTATCTAACAAAAACACTTTTTCACAATAACGTTTTACACAACTTTTGTTTTCTTTAAGCGTTTTTCAAAATACCCAAAAAGTATATATTTTGAAAAACGTTTACTGGCTTCTTTTTCAAAAACAATAAAATCAAATCCCCTCAAATGTGAATATAACATGACTCATTATTTCTTAACTCTTAAGAAAATAATTCGTCACCTTGTATTCACATTTCATAAATAGCACGTAGTTATAGTTAGTTAATTATAACAACAGAAGTATATAACTAATCCTAAGCTTCTTTTCTTCCGTTTCTTGAGCTTTCATGAAGTCCATGCTCATCATTTCACTTAGAACTCTGTTACACACATCAAAGAGTTATAATACAAAGTGTTTATCATCATCAAAATAATATGGACTTAGAGTCCCAACCAATTCCCCCTTTTTGATGATGACAAACACATAAAACTTCCCCCTCAACACAAGCATATATAATTCAAATGGGAAAGTATGTAATGTGAGACATTACATTGACAAACATGATATGATGAAATGGGAATAAACATCTAGCATTAATATAGTGCTATATACCAAATCTTCCCCCTTTTGGCATTATAAAAAAGGAGGCACACAACGTCCAAATAGTTCGAAGTCAATTATCCATGCAAAATAGTAGCTCAAGCAAATATCAATCTAATGATGCTGGTGCTATGTCAAGATTCAATTCACAATCCGAAGTCATGAAGCAAGAAACAATCCAACTCACAATTCGAAGTTATGAAGCAAGAAATAGTCCAATTCACAAATCAAAGTTATGAGAAAAAGGAAGAAGTGAAGGATCATGGTAGGAAAAAAGGTAAGCAAGCTTGAAGTATTTGGTATGGATATATGCTCAACAAGTGCTCAAACCTTAAACTCACTTTTTGACATTAAAACGCAAGAATTCTCGATTTTTCTTCACTTAGCACTGTGCAGGTTACTGTGCCAATGGACAGTCGCTTCTCTTCAAACATAGTTTTACTTCGGATGTTCAGTAATCCAAAGATATGATCATCACAACTCTTTTCTTCATCTCATAACTGAACTCCAGAATGAATGTCTCCCTTTTTTCTTTTTTTCTTTTTTTTTATTTTATGGAAGGTTTTTTTCATATTTTTTTTCATTCTTTTCTTCCTTCCTTTTTTTTCTCAATTTTTTCTGAGGGAGATGCAAAATATACAAAGTCCTAGAGTTAATCAATGAAATATCATAATCGAGGAAGAAGGACTAGTGAGTCGTGACCTTAGTTGTTCTTGAAATACTGCCCATAGCACTGTGCCATATACTATGTAACTATTGTTTTTACCACATCACTTCATCACTTATAAAACTTAATTTCGACCTCATCAAGTTCCTCCTTAATATATGCATCTTCTTTTATCATCTCACAACATATCTTTTATCTCAAACATAATCATGAGTCAAGTTTAGAGCACTTATTGTGTTTAATGGATGAATGAAAGAAGGATGTGATTAAAATGAGGCATATGTGAAGAAAGAAAAAACAGGGTTCAAATGTCAAACTCAAGGGAAGCAAATCAGAATATTGGGCTAAAGATCAAGCTTTCCATAGAAAAGTGAATCAACATTTCATAGCTCAATAGTTCGGCAACTTAAGATCATTTAGCTTAATAATTCGGCAACTTAGAATCGAGACATTAGGACGGCATCAGTAGACCTTGCGAGTCCCAAATCACAATTAAAAGACCCCTTCACATATTTTCATATGGACATGTCATGGACTCCAATTCAACATATCAATGATGGAAGATAAGGCATATCACACAAATCAATTGCTAGAAATTAATCCCACAGTCAATAATTTTACTTGTTGCCAAATGTAACATACCCTCCATGGTAAGCTACTAGTGAGAGGAATTTTAATTTATCGTTATTCATGTGCTAAGCAACCATTGTGGAGGTACCATAGGCTGCTTCCTCTCACATTCACCTGCAAAAAGATCACTTGTTAATTTTAGGAACCCAAATTTGCTTGGGTCCTTTCTTCTTTCTTTGAGCTTCAAGTAGATCATTTCTTACCCATGTTTGATTTACATACTTGGTATTCTTTTCAACACACTTTTTCTTAATCTTAAAGTCATCCATAAGGTGTCCACTTCTTCCACAGAAGTAGCAAATCAAATACTCAGGTAAACCAACATATTTCCATTTACGAAAGTCTCTTTCGAAATTTTTGGCACTGTGCCGTACACTGTGTTTCTGGTCACTATATCCTAATCCTTGTTTGTTTCGGTTATCAACCAAATTCATTAAACCTTTTAGGATCTTAGTTCCAGAATTAGCCTTGCAAGCTTCTTGAAGCTGCACCTTTAGAGACTCAATTGTGATCTTTAAATTTTCATTTTTATCGTTTAACGTGATCAAATCCCTTTTAGCCTTTTCGAAATCATTTTTAAAATCCAAATCTTGAGATGACTGAATGTAATTAATATTAGGCTCTTTTCGTTCATTCCATAACTCAGTTAACTCTTGATTTAGGGTTTTAATTTGATTTTCGAAATCCAGATTTTTGGCCTCTAGCACAGTGTATGGCACAGTGTTTTCAACAAGTTCTTTAGCGAGAGACTTTTCGTAAATTAAGGCATTCAACTCAGTATCTTTCTCCTTAATAGCCTTTTCCAGATCTTCATTATTTTTCATTAAAGCTTTATTGTCTTTCAACAAGTCTTTATATTCCAATTCCAATCCTACCTTTTGTTTGGATATGTTTTTCAATTCTTTTTTCATGTTTAAAAAATCATCTTTCATTTCTTGACAATCGTCAATGACATTTTCAAGCAAAGTGGCAAGTTGGTTTTTAGATAAAAGCTTTATTGAAGGTTTTAAGGAGACGAGACTTACTTCACCATCTTCGTCCTCATCATGTGAGGTCGAATTCTTAGCCATGAGACACAAGTGAGAGTCATCTAGGCACTGTGCCTTACTCTGAGCAGTTTGGGTAACATTAAGGCAAAACTTTGCCTCATGGCACTGTGTATGGCACTGTGCCTCTGACTGTTCTTCTTCAGAATCCGAGTCTCCCCAAACTGCAGCATACATTGCCTTCTTGAATTCCTTCTTTGGTTGCTCCTTTCTTTCTTTGGATTTCTCATCATCCCATAAGGGACATTCTTTAATCCTGTGACTATAATCACCACACTTGAAACAACCAGAGTTAGTAGCACTTTTCTTAGAGCTAGAGGGAGTGCCCTTACCTTTGAAATTTTTATTCTTTCACAGGATTACTTTTTTTGTTCTTTTTAAGAAATTTTTTGAATCTCCTAGTAAGAAAAGTAACATCTTCATCACTATCACTATCATCACTTTTCAATTCAGTTTTTAAAGCCAAACCTTTGCTCTTTGGTGTAGGATTCTTAGAATTTAGAACAAGTTCATGAGTCATTAAAGAACCAATTAATTGTTCTAGGGGAAGTTTTGTCAAGTCCTTGGCTTCTTGAATAGCAGTTATTTTTGGGAGCCAACGACTTGTCAAACTTCTTAAAACTTTCCTAACCAATTCTTTTGAAGAATAAATTTTGCCAAGAGAACGCAATTCATTTGTGATGATAGTAAAGCGAGTAAACATTTCTTTTATTGATTCATCTTTATCCATGATAAACAATTCATATTGTTGAACTAATAAATCAATGCGAGATTGTTTTACCTCATTCGTACCTTCATGGGCCAACACTAGAGTGTCCCATATTTCTTTGGCCGTTGAGCAAGCGGAAATCCTTGAGTATTCATTGGGTCCAATTCCATATTGGAGAATACTCATGGCTTTGTAGTTCTTCTCGGCCTTTGTATAGTCTGTTGAGTCATAGTCATCTTCGTCTTTTTCAATGATCTTACCTTCGACATTCTTGGTTTGAATGGGAAACGGCCCCTTCCTTATGATTTTCCAACATTCGTAATCGGATCCTTAGATATAGATCCTCATTCTCGCTTTCCACCATGCATAGTCATCACCATTGAAAATCGGGCACTTTGAGTGTTTGTAACGAGTGTCCTCTTGCAAATTCATGCTTGCTATTCTCAAGGTGTTAGCCTTATAAGAATAGATGGCTCTGATACCACTTGTTGGAACGCAATGGAACACTCAAGAAGGGAGGGTTGAATTGAGTGGTTAATTTAAAATCGAATTTTCGCAAAAACGAACTTTATGGCACTGTGCCAAGCACTGTGCCACAAATGGTAAATCTCGTTTTTCACTCTTAAACCCAATCAATTACTTTGAGACAATTAAGCAGCGGAAATAATAAGTGAGACACACAGATTTACCGTGGTTCGATCCCAACTCTGAGATCTACATCCACCCTACATATTCTCTTATTAATATTTAACTCAAAATATTAAACGTTTGAAACAAACTAGTTTCCCCCACTACTAACCCTAGTAGTGCTCCCCAACACTTGACTCTAAATGTTGCTAATGAGATTATAGAAGTATTCAAAGGCCTTGTTAACAAGTGCTTCTTAGATAAGCATATACGAGGATTAATACAAACAACTTAACTAGCTATAGCACAGTGCCGTACTCTGTGGTATGAGGGGATTTGTTTTTCAATTTAAGAACTCACACAGCCAGATGAGGTTTTACGTGAAAAGCATTACGAAGCAGTAGGCATATCATTTCTTTAAATAGCGTAACTACCTCTGCTTCTTCTCCAAGTAAAGATCTTTTCTTTCTTGATAAAACTTATCTTATTACAAAGGAATAATATCTTACCAAAAATATAAAATCTATCTTTTAAAAACTGATTTTACAAATCTTTGATTTTTTCCTATTAAACTGAAATCAGAAATCTTTTTGTTAAAGAAACCAAAAATTCCCATTTTGATAAAATCTTTTATTGTGAAAAAAAATTTTGTTACTTAAAGATGAAAGATTTTATCTTCCATCTTTATCTAACAAAAACACTTTTTCACAATAACGTTTTACACAACTTTTGTTTTCTTTAAGCGTTTTTCAAAATACCTAAAAAGTATATATTTTGTAAAACGTTTACTGGCTTCTTTTTCAAAAACAATAAAATCAAATCCCCTCAAATGTGAATATAACATGACTCATTATTTCTTAACTCTTAAGAAAATAATTCGTCACCTTGTATTCACATTTCATAAATAGCACGTAGTTATAGTTAGTTAATTATAACAACAGAAGTATACAACTAATCCTAAGCTTCTTTTCTTCCGTTTCTTGAGCTTTCATGAAGTCCATGCTCATCATTTCACTTAGAACTCTGTTACACACATCAAAGAGTTATAATACAAAGTGTTTATCATCATCAAAATAATATGGACTTAGAGTCCCAACAGGTTGACATTTATGCTATTATCTTGCTTAATTACTCATGAGAGTGAGATCTGAGTGAGGGTTTTGTGGATTGACATTGTGATTATTCCTTGGTTGCATGTTTGAGACCATGAGAGTGGCTTAATTATGCGATCTAGGTAGTTTTATGCACCCTTGAGAGAGGGCTTAGAGCTAGTTAAGAGTCAATAACCTCAATTAGTTGCTTGATTTTCTTTCCTCCATGTTTCACCCATCAAGTTCCCTAAATCATGATTGGTTGGTGTTGGATCCCTTTCCCTAATCCTATTTGATCTTTGGTACTTAGTTTTAGTTTAAAAGATTTTAGTTGGTAGTTGACACCTTTCGATTCCTTTTCGGCCTAGCTTATCATTAAATTAACACATATCAATGTTCCTTAGTCCTTGTGGAAGAATGACCCTTACTTACCACTTTACTTAGTTTAGTGGTCTAGTTAGGTATTAGTTTGATTTTAGGGGGATTAGTAACGACCTAATTTTCCCTATCAAATGGCGCCGTTGCCGGGGACTAGTTATTAGCATTGGGTTTAACATAAGTTGTGGGAGTCTAAACCATTTCCTTCTATTTTATTTCTCTTGTCACTATATACATACTTGTGATTGTTATTGCTAACCCCCTTCTTAGATTAGTGTTGTATGCCCCGTTCCGATCGAGCTTTGTCATTGATCCCTCTTGACATTGAGCTCGAAAGGACGGTAAAGTCTCTCAAGCGAAAGCTAAGGAAAGATAACCAACAAGCACAATCTTCATCTTCAACACCATTTGTAGAGGTGGAGGGCGACACGAGCTCCACCCTCTCTAGTCCTCTGCACTCCCCAACAACTATCCACTCAAGTTACTCGAGTTCATTCCTTTCTTCGGACACAAATATGGAAGATAATAGAACTTTGAGGGACTATGGCACCCCAATGGCCTATACCCCTTCTAGTGCTATTGTTCCTCCATCTACACAAGCAAATGATTTCGAGTTCAAGCCGGCTTTCATCCAACTAATCTCCAACAACCAATATGGTGCGTCTAATTATGAGTGCCCTCAAGAACATTTGAGGAAGTTCACCGAGTTTTGCTCTACGGTGAAGCACAATGGGGTCACTCAAGACTTCATCAAGCTAAGTATGTTCAAGTTCTCACTCAAGGACGAAGCTTCACATTGGCTCACAACGCTCTCTCCGAACTCATTGACTACTTGGGATGATGTCACAAGAGCCTTCCTTAGCCGTTTTTTCTCATTACAAAAGACCGCCGAAATGAGGGCAAGCATTATGAACTTCCAAGACAAGGAGGGAGAGAGCTTATATGATGCATGGGAGAGGTTCAAGAGTTTTTTGAGGCAATGTCCACATCACAATATGGAAAAGTGGATGCAACTTCATTGCTTCTATAATGGTCTCTCAACCCAAAACAAGACAAGTTTGAATGCGGGTGCCGGGGGTCCCATTATGATGAAACCGATGGATGTTGCTTTTGACTCCATTGAGAATGTGGTACAAAATGATCGTGATTGGAGCCAAAGCGAGAGAGCATCGACCTCAACCTCCAAAAGAGGTGGAAGGTATGAAATTTATAGTATTGGTGTTCTGACTTCTAAAGTAGATGCATTGATGAGTCAATTGAAGTCCACCAATATGTCCCCCTCTCCCTCTAATGTCTCTATGCTTGGTCAATCCTCTAATCCCAATTCTTATGCTCCCCCTAATGTGCAACAAATGAATCAATGTGGTTATGGTCCGAATGGTTTCAATAACAATATGCCGATGAATTGCATGTTTTGTGATATTTGTGGGTCTTATGACCATCACCCTCAACAATTTAATAGCATCGAGTCTCAACAAGTCATTCTCCTTCAATGGAACAAGTTAATGCTTTGAACCAAAAGTTTGACCCCTACTCTAACACTTTCAATCCGTCTTGGCGTCAAAATCCCAATTTTAGTTGGAGAAATCCAACTCAAAACGCCAACCAAGGTTATAGTCAATGTCAAACCCAAGGTCAAGGTCAAAATAACTTTTCTCAAAATTTTAATCAAGGTCAAAATCAATTTAATCAAGGCCAATATGGATACAACCAAGGTCAATACCGTGGTTCGTATCCTAATCAAGGCCAAAATTCTCATTCAAGAGTACCACCCGGTTTTCATGGAAACTCTTCGGGTTTCCACGGAAACCAAAGGAATTCAAATGCTCTTCCTTTGAATGCTCCTCTCCAATTTGGACCACCCACCACCACTACTAGTCTCGAAAGTATGATGCAATCTTTCATTACTACTCAAACTAAAGAGACTAGTGAGCTAAAATAGAGCTTCAAGCAAATGCAAGTTCACAAAAAAATGCTTGAAACTCAATTAGCTCAAATGGCCGGGTCCATTAAGGAAGGATCATCAACTAAATTGCCTAGTCAAGGTGTAAATCCAAGAGAACATGCTAATGCCATTGTGACTAGAAGTGGGAAGAAATTGAATGAGGTGGAATTACCAAGTGTTGAAAATGACCAACCGGTTGAAACTACTTGTGGTGAGGGAGATGAAAGTATTGAGAAAGCAAAGAATGACCCACCTCCCTTTGTGGCAAAGTTGCCCTACCCCTCACGGTTTTCAAAACTTGATGATCAATTTGCCAAGTTCTTAGATGTGCTCAAGCAACTTTACATTAATATACCATTCACTGATGCCATTAAGCAAATGCCCACCTATGCCAAATTCTTGAAAGATGTGTTAAGCAAGAAAAGGGACTTAGATTGTGTGGAAACTATTAATTTGACCGAAAATTGTAGGGCCATTATCCAAAACAAGTTGCCCACGAAACTTAAGGACCCTGGAAGCTTTTCCATTCCATGTGCTATAGGTGATATGACCATCGACAAGGCCTTGTGTGACTTCGGTGCTAGTGTAAGTTTGATGCCTTACTCCGTTTGCAAAAGATTGGACTTAGGTGAACTCAAGCCTACTCACATTTCACTTCAATTAGCCGATGGTTCGGTTAAGATGCCCGTAGGAAAGCTTGAGGATGTACCCCTTAAGGTTGGGAAGTTCTACATACCCGTAGACTTTGTTGTACTTGAGATGGATGAAGATCCAAATGTCCCCATAATCTTAGGGCGACCTTTCTTAGCTACGGCGAGGGCTATCATTGATGTAAAGAATGGCAAATTGAGCTTCAAGGTAGGAAGTGAAAACATTGAGTTTAATTTAAACCTAATCATGAAATGTCCTACTCACATGGATGACCATTGCATGCACATTGATACTTTAGATCATGTCATTGATGAATATATATAGCCATGCATTTGCATTCATCTAACAATATGCTTGAGTATGATGTGATGGAAGGCGAAGAGAAAGAAAAGCTTGATGTGGAGGTAGATGCAATTGAGGAGAATCTTGCTCTACCTCCCACTTTAGAAGCACATGAGGAGACATATCTTTGCCTAGAAGAGGAACAAGGAAAAGATGAACCGGCCGATGAAGAAGATGCCCCCAAGGTAGAGCTTAAACCTCTACCTTCCAACTTGAGGTATGAATTCTTGGGACCTTCTTCTACTTTTCCGGTCATTGTGAATGCTAGTTTGGATGAGGCTTAAACCTCAAAGTTGTTGGATGTGTTGCGCTTGCATCGCAAAGCGTTGGGCTATAGTTTGAATGATTTGAAAGGAATAAGCCCAACACTTTGCATGCATCGCATTTCATTGGAGGATGATGCTAGACCTTCCATCGAAAGACAAAGGAAGCTCAATCCTCCAATGATGGAAGTGGTGAAAAAGGAGATCCTCAAACTACTTGCCGTTGGTATCATCTACCCTATCTCCGATAGTAGATGGGTGGCACCGGTGCAAGAAGTTCCTAAAAAGGGTGGGATGACGGTTTTTAAAAATGAAAAATCCGAGCTCATCCCTATGAGGACCGTGACGGGGTGAAGGATGTGCATTGATTATAGAAAGTTGAATGCCTCCACCAAGAAAGACCATTTTCCTTTACCTTTTATTGATCAAATGCTTGAAAGGTTAGCAGTGCACAAGTACTTTTGCTATCTTGACGGGTTCTCGGGATTCTTTCAAATCCCAATTCATCCCGAGGACCAAGAAAAGACTACATTCACTTGCCCTTATGGTACGTATGCTTATCGTAAGATGCCATTTGGGTTGTGTAATGCACCCGCCACCTTCCAACGTTGTATGATGGCTATTTTTGCCGATATGATTGAAAGGGAGATGGAATTTTTTTATGGATGACTTCTCCGTTTGTGGAGGATCTTTTGATGATTGCCTTGTGAATCTCGTTCGATGTTTGGAGAGGTGTGAGAAAGCTAACTTGGTCCTTAATTGGGAAAAATGTCACTTTATGGTCCAAGAGGGAATTGTTCTTGGCCATAAAGTGTCACATAAAGGAATTGAGGTTGACCAAGCCAAGGTTGAGGTCATTGAGAAACTACCCCCTCCCATAAATGTGAAGAAAGTGAGGTCTTTCTTGGGTCACGCCGGTTTTTACCGACGTTTCATCAAGGATTTCTCAAAGATCGCCAAACCGCTCACATCTTTGCTCCAAAAGGAGAACGAGTTTGAATTTGATGATGTTTGTTTAGATGCCTTTGCTAGAATCAAAAGTGCTTTCATTTCGGCTCCAATTATTCAAGCACCGGATTGGAGTCTTCCCTTTGAGCTAATGTGTGATACGAGTGATATTGTCGTTGGCGCGGTATTGGGTTAAAGAAAGGAAGGGAAGCTCCACGTCATCCACTATGCAAGAAAAACGCTCAATGATGCCCAAAAGAACTACATCACCACGGAGAAAGAACTACTAGCGGTGGTGTATACTTTTGAGAAGTCCCGGGCATACATTGTGGGGTCCAAAACCATTGTTTACATGGACCATTCCGCCCTCAAGTACTTGATGGCGAAAAAGGATGCCAAGCCAAGGTTGATTCGTTGGGTGTTATTTCTCCAAGAGTTTGATATTGAGGTGAGGGACAAAAAGGGGTCCGAAAATCTTGTGGCGGATCACCTCTCAAGAATTGTTTGTGATGAGGATTTCCCGGCTCTTCCCATTGATGACTACATGAGGGACGACGTTCTATATGCGGTTGAGAGCACAAGCTTGCCATGGTTTGCCGACATCGTCAACTACCTATCTTGTAGCATGATTCCTCCGGATTTCACAAAGCAACAACGTCGAAAACTTAGGCATGATGCAAAGCAATTTATTTGGGATGAGCCACTATTGTACAAGAGAGGGTCTATTGGTCTATATAGGAGATGTGTGCCTAATGAGGAAGTTCGAAGCGTCTTGGAAATGTGCCACTCTTCACCATGTGGGGGCATATGAGCTCCAACAAGACGGTGGCCAAGATACTTCAAAGTGGTATCTATTGGCCAACCATGTTTAGAGACACTTGGCGCTTCATCAAGAGTTGTGATAGGTGCCAAAGGATGGGGAACATTTCAAGGAGACATGAGATGCCGCTCAACACTATCCTTGAACTTGAAGTGTTCGATGTATGGGCTATTGACTTCATGGGCCCATTCCCTTCCTCTTGTGGTAACCAATACATCCTAGTAGCCGTTGATTATGTATCAAAATGGGTCGAGGCAATTGCATCTCCAACAAATGACTCCAAAGTAGTGATGAAGATGTTCAAGAAGATTATTTTCCCAAGATTCAGTGTTCCTAGAGCCATCATAAGTGATGGTGGCTCTCACTTCGCCAAAAAGTCATTCCAATCATTGCTTGCGAAGTATGGAGTGAACCACAAGGTTGGGTTGGCTTATCACCCTCAAACTAGTGGTCAAGCCGAGATCTCAAATAGGGAGATTAAGACCATCTTGGAGAAGACGGTAGAGAGGACGAGAAAAGATTGGTCTTTGAAGCTCGATGATGCCTTGTGGGCATATCGAACCGCTTTTAAGACACCTATTGGCACCACCCATTACAAGCTTGTTTATGGCAAGTCTTGTCACCTACCGGTTGAGCTAAAGCATCGAGCACATTGGGCTATCAAACACATAAACTTTGATTTGAAGAGTGCCGGTGAGAAAAGGTGGTTGGATCTTCATGCTTTGGAGAAACTTAGGCAAGAGGCCTATGATTGTGCAAGCATTTACAAGGCAAGAACAAAGGCCTTTCATGACAACTTCTTGAAGAGGGAATTTGCAAAAGGGGATAAGGTGCTCCTATTCAACTCACGCTTGAAGCTTTTTCCGGGCAAGTTGAAGTGTAGGTGGAGCGGACCTTTTGAGGTGGTCAATGTGCTCCCATATGATTCGGTGGAGATAAAGAGTGAAGCAACCGGCTCCTTTCAAGTTAATGGGCAAAGATTGAAAATCTACTATGAAGGAGACCAAGTGGGAAAAGTGTTCTCCATCAATCTTGAGGAGTTTGGCACCTCACCCCAAGAGAAGTGATATCCTTTTATGGTCAAGCTAATGACCTTAAAAACAAGCGCTTAATGGGAGGCAACCCAATTTTTCTATCCTTTTTCTCTTAATTTTTCGATTATTTTATTTGACACTTGTCTAACCTTGTGATTATTTGATTTTTATTTTCTATTTTTTTTCTTTCTTTTGGTGTTTTGGATGCTATGACTAGTGCTTGTTGAGTTTGGATGGCTATGAGCATTTGAGGTTGGCCATGTGAGAAATGGTGATTTTAGAAAAAATGAGTTGAGAGACAATTATAAAAAAAAGAGGGAGAAAAAGGGTAGTTTAGTAAAAAAAAAAAAGAGAGGAAAGAAAAAAAAAGGGTAATTAGAAAGGAAAAGAGAAGAGAGAAAGAAATTTTGAAAAGAAAAATGAAAACAAAAAGGGGTTGAAAACAAAGAAAGAGGGGAAATAGTGAATTGAAAAAAAATTGAATGAAATACATGAAAATAAAAAAAAAAGAGAAAAATGAAAAAGAAAAAAAAGGGGGCGGATAGCAGGGCTTCACCTGATCGCTGGATCAAAGAAACTGATCGCCCGATCAGGGGGGGTCAGTAACTCTTGAAATCGCACCCCAAACTGATCGCCCGATCAGGTTTTGGATCGCCCGATCACTTTTTTGCTCTTTTCGCCCAGAAAAAAAAAGAAATTTTTGGCTCAGCAAAACCGTCCCCCTCTTTCTTTTCCACTTTTCATTCACTCTCATCTTCAACCTCACCTTCATCCCCTTTTCTACTCTTCTCCAACCCTAACCTCCATACTCCAAAACTCCATTAATCTCACTCATTTTTCTCTCAAAACCTTACAAAAACAACCAAATCCTTTACACTACTACACAAAATTCACATTTCTTCACCATTTTCCCACTCATTTACCCAAAACACCATCAAACCCCAAATTTCCACCATCTTCAAGAACTTTAAATTTTAACAAGTTGGAAGGCAATGGAAGCTTAACAAAGGTTGAAGGAACATTCCCAAGCTTCAAGGAAGGATTGTACTCACTATTTGGTATACAATTTCTTCATTCTCTTTTTGTTCCTTACTCCACCATTTTTGCTCATACTCTTGTTTATTTGAGAAAAGAATTGCCTAGACTTGTTTTGTTGAACCTTGAATTGGTTATTATTGGTTTCTTTGGAGTTTTGAGTGTGAATTGGTCTTAGTTGGAGTAGTGTTAGACTAAAAATCTTGGTTGTGTGATTGTCTCCATTAAAGTGTTACATTGTTGGATTGTTGATTGGTTGCCTTTGGTTGAATTGGTGTATGCTTTGGTCTTCATTGTTGGGTACCTTGAATTGTGCATTATATTTGAAGGTTTGTGATTGAGCACCTTGTTAATTGTGGTCGAGACATTCTCCATAAACTCCACACCCATCACAAAACTCCCACTCCTCACAAATGGCCCCAAAAACCAAAGCTACAAAAACTTCAAAATGAGCCACACCCTCCACTTCCTCCTCAAAAACACCATGGGGGCAAATGGGCATCACCCTTACCTCAAAAATCCACCAAGAACGCTTTGTGTCTCTCTTAGGTCGTGCAATCAAGCCCACCAAATTCTTTGATGAGAGAGTACTTCGCAATTTAGGTGTTTTTGAGGAAGCTCTTGAGCTATGTGACCGCTTAGGGTGGGTCAACTTCATATACATGCCCCCTGCCTTAACCTATGAGCATATTACACTTGAGTTCCTTTCCACACTCGAGTGTACAATTGTTGACGTAAATGAGGACGAGGATGATGAGGGTTATCCTCAAATCACATTCCAACTCTTTAACATTGATAGGGAGGTAGACTATGTTTTCCTCAGCAAGATTTTTGGTTGGGATACGGAAGCTCCCTTAAACAAGTATGTCACCAATGAATTCAATGGGTATGAGTTTGAAAGAACATGGGGAGATATCACGGGCAACTACAACCCACCTAAAAATCCAAAGTCTTCCCACATCATACATCCGGCCGTCCGCTACGTCCACCGTCTTCTTGTGTATTGCATATATGGACGAGCAGAACTTGGTAACGCTAGCAAGGATGAGGGAAAGGCTCTTTGGACCGTGCCGCCCAAAAGTTAGGCCCGTGCCAATCGACTTTGCCGAGCACCTCATTCAAAGATTAATCATGCTCCGTGATGGTGTTCATCACCACAAGGATATTATCATGGGCGGGATGATAACTATGATAGCAAGGTATTGGCACACTAATGAAGAGTTCAACACAATGGCACCAATATCTCAACGGATCCTTCTTGATGATGCACATTGCATCAAATGAATTTCTACCGCTACATCGAAGGCAACCATGACCGAATCATTTGGTTAGTGCGAGAGTTCGATTATTGTAACCTTCCGAACCCCACACTAACCCGGTTTGGAGATGGAGCGCGCCCCTACCTCATGGCGCGAGAGATCGCCCCAAGGGAAGCAGAGTTGAAAGCTCGTGCCATTGATGAGGCGAGGAGACAACAACACCAACAACGTCGACGACCACAACAACAACAACCCACTCACCCCATGGACGAAGCCGGCCCATCCGGCGAAGGTACGTCCTCTTCACATGTTTACGATTTTAGTTCTATTGGTGCCGCTATTGAGGCCATGGCTAGTGAGCAAAGCACCCAATTTCAAAATATTTACGCTCGATTTAGTAACATCAATGCTGACTATGATAGCATGAGCACTAGACTTGATAGCATTGATGTTACCTACCGTGGCATGGATGCTAGGCTCCATAGCATGAGTGAGACACTTGGCACTCTACGCCAAGACGTGGATGGTATGCGGTTAAGGCAAGACCAAATGTACGACTATCAAGTTCGTCAAAAAAATTTTCCGCCTTACCCAAACTATCCCTCATGGCCCCCACACCCATTCCCTCCACCGGAAGGTGGGCAATAGATCGCCCTTGATCGCCTCCACATGTTTTCTCACTTTGTAACACCGGGACGGTGTTCATTCTAAGTTTGGGGGTGCATCATAAGGCGATCAAGGACTTGTGCTTAATTATTAGACTTGAGATATTTTGTGCCTTATCATGTCTCATTTGCATGCATAGATGTTTTGGTGATGGTTGTTGTCATGTCGTTGATTGTTGTTGATTGTTGTTGGATGTTGGTACCCTATATGTTGTTGTCTACCCCATGGTTCCTTTATTGCTAGTGCACATACTTGGTTAAGGTTGGGTCCTTATTGCGTTGATTTGTGATTGATGAGTTCGTTTGCTCTAGCTCCCGCTTGAAAAATCCTAAGTCTACTAAACACCTTTGTACAAACTTTTCTCCCATTTTATTTTATTTTGCCATTTCTTCTTTTGTAAAATCTTTTATTTTGTTTTCCTATCTTCCTTGTAAATAAAAAAAAGGAAAATTTATTTTTGAAAAAAAAAGAAAAAAAAAGAAAGCTCTTAGAATAAATAAAACTTAAGAAAAACAAATACCCAAGATCGTTTATATTTGAAAGAGTTTATGATGACCAAAGCAAGCGGAAATGAGAATGGAATTGTGTGACCTAATATTGGAACATGTGTAGATTAGGGAGTTTTGAGATGATTTAAACTTTGTTGTTTTGCCATCAAGTCAAATAACTCATAAACAAAAACAACAAGATTCTCCTTAAATAAGTCACTTAGTCCTATCCTACGTGATATAGGAAGTCCTTACTTGGTTCTCATAACTTGAGTCCCCTAGTGCATTTGATAATCTACCCCAAATAGCTTGGCATTTTCACCACCCTATAAAGAAAAAAGTGGTTTTATGAAAAAAGCTAGTAGCCTCAAAAAAAATGAAAAGAAACAAAAAGAAAAAAATGCATAATTTCAATAAGAGTTGTGAAAGGGTGGTTGGTAACCAAGGTCCTAGCGCATTCCAATGCTCAAGTGGGGGTTCGAAAAAGTGAAGTAGAACTCCCTAGTGACGACGAGATCGTTGCGGCTTGAGTAAGAATGTTTTTCCTCCTAGTGCGTCTCCGACCGAGTACTTGGTACCGTGCCTGAGAAACATGTCTGCTTCGTGAGTGGACGGACCGTACAAAGAGGGCGAAGACTAAGCCCCGCACTCCTTGGTAGTTGTGTCGCTATTTCACATATCTTCATCTCCATATTAATGAAAATGCTAAGTTTGGGGGAAAATATTCCGCACATTGAGGACTAGAGTTACTTGAGTCGGTTTTCTCATCCTATACATGAGTTTGTGAACTAAATGACCCTTGGAGCAATGGCGTTGAAAGTAGTGGAAGAGTTAGAGAATTTGTTGAACTTACACCTTAGTTTAGCTCATCTCATAACCTCCTTCTCTACTCATGTGTTGAGTTGGAATTGAAAGAAAATATTCTCATATATGCTTGCTTGTGGACCACTCTTGACTCCATCTCTCACACCTTGGTGATGTTGCCATTCTTAGGTTGTTGCTTGTTTGAGTTGGTGTGTTGGCTTTGTGGGTATGCCTTCTGAAAACCCTCACGAGCCCATCCTCGTCCACTAGGGTCATCCTAGGGATTTAAGGGCTTGTTGCATAAGCTAAATGCAACCGTGATTCCTACGAAAGTGAGTTAGTTTTTCTTTTTCGTTTTTTATTTCTCTATTTGGTGATCTCATTTTCTTTAGTTTTGTTGAGTCACCTTTTTGCATCCTCCTTGTTATCCATGTTGATTTGCTTGAGGACAAGCAAAGAATCAAGTTTGGGAGAGTTTGATGAGTGATATTTATATCACTCTAAACCTCTTATTTTCCTTTGATTTGAATCATTTTTCTCTATTATCTTACAATTTATAGTTTCACTTTGCTCAATTCACGTTTTGTTAGTGATTGTAGCTATTTTGTAGATTTTAAGTCTTTTCGCTCATTTTCTATGACCTTTTTATGCCATTTCATTCGTGTTGTATGTAGGTACTATCAAAGTAAGCTTTTGATTTACCTAAAAAATCCCAAGAATGCATATATAAGGTTTAGACCATGAGTAATGAAGAAAGAAAGGCAAAAGGAGGTTAAGGAAGCAAAATCCACCAAGTTTCCTTCATGTTTTGCATAATGGTTGACTTCAAAAGCTCATATTTCACAAACTAAACATCATTTGGTAGTGATTCAAGTTGGAGATTGAAGTTCATCTCACTAGCTTTCCAACAAGAGTTCACACGCTTGATTCCGACAAGAAACGAAGGAGTTATGACCTTTACAAGTTCAATTGTCCTGTGTTGACAGATAGGGTGGATCTTCCAATCCATCTATGGATTGCCCGAAGCCTCGCCCGATCACGGCTGTGGTTTTTCCCAGAGTTCCTGCCTCATGGTGATCGGACGATCACCATTATAGATCGCCCGATCACTGCGGGTTTGCGGAAACCGTCTATTTTATTTTCTCTTTCCCTTTTTGCCCTTAGTTGGGGGTTGTATAATTACTCTTTTTACCTAAACTTAAAAAAAAATCTAATTTTCAAACTTGGAACCTTGAAGACCCTAGTTTTAGGGAGGGTTAGACTCCATAGCTTAGTTTAGATAGAAAAGTGAGAAAACTCTAAGAGACATTGAAGATGGAAGATTCAAGGGTGACAACTTGTATTCAAAGATTCAACAATCTATCAATGAGCATTTCTTACTCTATCTATCTTCTTTTATTATTTTATCTTAATTGTTTTTTCTTAGATTAATTATTCATGCTTAGTTTAATTATTTATGGTCTATTTTGTTTAGTTTAATGTTAGATTAGTGTTTAGTATCATGATATTAGTTGTTAATTTCACTAAAGCTCTCATTTTTGTGTTTATGGAGTAGTTTGTTGGGTAGGGTTTGGGTGAAAACCCAACTATGGTTGATTTTGGGTGTTTGAATATGAAATTAGGAGTTTGATTAAGCTTATTAATTGATTAATGGCATGATTACTATTTGCTTGCATTCTAGTTGGTCACTTGGATGTTTGTTTTATTGATGCCTTAATCAAATTGAGAGAGGAGATTAAGGTTGACATTTATGCTATTATCTTGCTTAATTACTCATGAGAGTGAGATTTGAGTGAGGGTTTTGTGGATTGACATTGTGATTATCCCTTGGTTGCATGTTTGAGACCATGAGAGTGGCTTAATTATGTGATCTAGGTAGCTTTATGCACCCTTGAGAGAGGGCTTAGAGCTAGTTAAGAGTCAATAACCTCAATTAGTTGCTTGGTTTTCTTTCCTCCATGTTTCACCCATCAAATTCCCTAAATCATGATTGGTTGGTGTTGGATCCCTTTCCCTAATCCTATTTGATCTTTGGTACTTAGTTTTAGTTTAATAGATTTTAGTTGGTAGTTGACACCTTTCGATTCCTTTTCGGCCTAGCTTATCGTTAAATTAACACATATCAATGTTCCTTAGTCCTTGTGGAAGAATGACCCTTACTTACCACTTTACTTAGTTTAGTGGTCTAGTTAGGTATTAGTTTGATTTTAGGGGATTATTAACGACCTAAATTTCCCTATATCAAAAATGGCGCCGTTGCCGGGGACTCCACGAAAAGGGTCATCCTAGGGGTTTAAAGGGCTTGTTGCATATGCTAAATGCAACCGTGGACTCCACGAAAGTGAGTTTGTTTGGTTTCCTCCCTTTTCCCCCTTTTGGTGGTCCCATTTTGTTGATTTTTTCGAGTCACCTTTGTGCATCGTCTAGTCATCCATTTTGATTTGCTTGAGGACAAGCAAAGAGTCAAGTTTGGGGGAAGTTGATGAGTGAGATTTATCGCACTCATAGGGTAGTTTTTTGGTCCATTTCATTGCTTTTTCTTGGTGTTTCTTTACTTCTTACATCTACTTTCATCATCTTCGTCTTATTTGGAGCTTTTCACTATTTTCTTTTATTTTATCTCATTTTTCATGGTTTTCTATTCCATATGCTTTGTATTGTATTTTTCTTGTATATGACTAACATATAGGAAAAAGATGAGTGCAAAGTAAAGAAGATTGGAATGGAAGAAGTTGAGGGCCAATCCAAATGAAGAAAAGAAAGAAAGAAGAGAGCCCAAGTCCAAGTTCAAGAAAGAGGGATCGAAGAAAAGAATGAAAGAAAGAAAAGAAAGAAGGAAGCCCAAGCCCAAAAAGAAAGGAAGAGAGGAGAAGAAGACAAAGCAACCCAGTCCGGTGGATCGCCCGATCCACATATGGATCGCCCGAAGCCTCACCCGATCACAAAAGTGATCGCCCGATCACGGCTGTGGATTTTCACAGAGTTCCTGCCTCATGGTGATCGAGCGATCACCATTATGGATCGTCCGATCACTGCGGGTTTGCGGAAACCGTCTATTTTATTTTCTCTTTCCCTTTTTGCCCTTAGTTGGGGGTTGTATAAATACCTTTTTGACCTAAAATTACATGATTCTGATTTCCTTTTTTGAACTCCAGGGAGCTATTGAGAGGTTAGACTTTTGAGTGAGCTTTGGGTGTTTTTCAAGGTCTTTAATGGTGATTTGAAGAAGAATTTCAGATTTTTGAGGAGCATTAATGAAGCTTTAGTAACTTTTCTTCTCTTTGCTCTCATTTATTGCTTCGCTTTATCATTTATTCTTGCTTTTACTTTGTTAGTAGTTTCATTATCACTCATTCTCATTGAAGTCTTAGTTTTAGTTGCTCTTTTTCACTAGCTTATGCTCTTCTCTATTTCAAACATTAAGTATGAATGAAAAAGCAATGATTTTTTGTTTACTAATCTCCTATTTGCATTGTAAAACTAGTTTAGTTAATATGAGAACCAACTTTGAGTAGTCTTTTAGTTAGGGGGTTGGGTGAAGGTGCAATGGATATTGTTTCATGATATGAGGCCCTAAATTGGCATGTTTGGTGGGTTGGCTTAGCGATTCCATTGATTGATTGACTAAGATAAAGTTGAAAGGCCTAACTTTAACTCAATGAACCAATGGATTCCCTTTAGGTGTAGATTGTGTAGATATACAATGAAGTTGGAATTGCTATCTCTAATTAAGGTTGAGTGAGAAATCCCACCTTTCTTAGAGTCTTAACCCATTCCACATCCGAAAGGCGAGATTGGGTTGAACTTAGCTAATTCCGACCTCATGTTCCATCATTGACTATCTAACTCCTAATTGAGAGTGTTGCATCACCTTGAGCATCCTTGAAAGAGGAGTTCATGGTTGCAACGTCTTAATTCAATCCCCTATCACATACTCCTTTAATCTCATTTTGTAAATCAATCTCATTGCATTGGATCCCTATCACCCCCTAACGCCTTTTTCCATCGATTTACAACCCTTTTATTTGACTTATTAGTGATAATTGAGTTCGAAATCAATCAACCTCTTCTCTTCGGTTTAGCTTACATGTTCACTTACGTGCTTAGTGTCTAGTCTAGTCTAGTCTCTGTGGATCTTGACCCTTACTTGCCACGTACTCGTATTATGTTAGTTAGGTTTGATTTGGAGTTTTTGTCTAGCGACGCAAAAATTCTCTATCAGAAGGGAAGCTTATTTGAAAATTCGCATGAGGGATTTATAAATATGTAATAAGTGAGATTTATCGCACTCATAAGGTAGATTTTTGGTCCATTTTATTGCTTCTTCTTGGTGTTTCCTTAGTTCTTACGCCTATTTCCATCATCTCTATCCTATTTGGAGCTTTTCACTATTTCCCTTGATTTTCTCTCATTTTCCATGGTTTTCCCTTCTTACTTTCTATTTCGTATGCTTTGGATTGTGTTTTTCTTGTACTTGACTAACATATAGCAAGAACATGATTGCAAAGCAAAGAGGATTGGAAAGGAAGGAGTTGGGGTCCAACCCAAATGAAGAAGGAAAGAAAGAAAAGAAGAAGAGGAGAGACCAAGCCCAAGTGAATGGAAGAAGAGAAAGAAAAGGAAAAGAGTGAAGAGGAAGCCCAAGCCCAAAAAAGAAAGGAAAAAGAGGAGAAGAAGACAAAGCCCAGCCGGAATTGAGTGGATCGCCCGATCCACCTCTAGATCGGCCGAGAGCCTGCCCAATCTACATAGTGATCGGCCGAGGGCCCGCCCGATCCACATAGTGATCGACCGATCACTTTCGTTGTTTTTCCCTCAAATTTCCTGCGTTGTGGTGATCGGGCGATCATCACTATGGATCGCCCGATCACTGCGGGTTTGCGGAAACGTCTATTTTATTTTATTTTCCCTTTTTGCACTTAGTTAGGTGTTGTATAAATACTCTTTTGACCTAAATTTGGGGAGACTCTGATTTCTTATTTTCAACCTTGAAAAGACCCTAGTTTTAGGGAGGGTTAGCCTCCATAGCTTAGTTTAGAGAGAAAAGTGAGAAAACTCAACGAAAGATTGAAGATGGGAGGTTCAAGGGTGACAACTTATACTCAAAGATTCAACAATTTATCAATGACCATTTCTTACTCTATCTATCTTCTTTTAGTACTTTATTTTAAGTGTTTTTCTTAGATTAATTATTCATGCTTAGTTTAATTATTTGTGTTCTATTTTGTTTACTTTAATGTTAGATTAATGTTTCGTATCATGAGATTAGTTGTTAATTTCTCTAAAGTTCTCATTTTTGTGTTTATGGAGTAGTTTGTTGGGTAGGATTTGGGTGAAAACCCAACTATGGTTGATTTTGGGTGTTTGAATATGAAATTAGGAGTTTGATTAGGCTTCTTAATTGATTAATGGCATGATTACTATTTGCTTGCCTTCTAGTTGGCGACTTGGATGTTTGTGTTTATTGTTGCCTTAATCAAATCAAGAGAGGAGATTAAGGTTGACATTAATGCTATTATCTTGCTTAATTACTCATGAGAGTGAGATTTGAGTGAGGGTTTTGTGGATTGACATTGTGATTATCCCTTGGTTGCATGTTTGAGACCGTGAGAGTGGCTTAATTATGTGATCTAGGTAGTTTTATGCACCCATGAGAGAGGGCTTAGAGCTAGTTAAGAGTCAATAACCTCAATTAGTTACTTGGTTTTCTTTCCTGCATGTTTTACCTTTCAAATTCCGCAAATCATGATTGGTTGGTGTTGGATCCCTTTCGCTAATCCTATTTGATCTTTGGTACTTAGTTTAATTTAATAGACTTTAGTTGGTAGTTTAATTTAATAGACTTTAGTTGGTAAATGAGAATGGAATTATGTGAACTAATAAGTTTGGAACATGTGTAGATTGGGGAGTTTAAAGATGACTTAACTTCGTTGCTTTGCCATCAAGTCAAATAGCTCATAAACAAAAACAACAAAATTCTCCTTAAATAAGTCACTTAGTTCTATCCTTCATGATATAGGAAGTCCTTACTTGGTTCTTATAATTTGGTTCTCATAACAACAAGATCTAAGCTAGTCCCAAGGATCAACATATCATCCACATATATGCACATTATTACACAACCTCGAGAGTCATTCTTAGCATATACACATGTATCACTCTCATTACAAGAAACCCAAAATTGGTTATAGTGCTATCAAACTTTTGGTACCATTGTTTAGGGGCTTGTTTTAAACCATAAAGAGACTTCACTAGCTTACACACCTTATGTTCTTGTCCAGGGACTACACAGCCTTGGGGTTGGTCCATATAGATCTCTTCCTCAAGGTCACCAGTTAGAAAGGCATTCCTAACATCCATTTGATGTACTATTAGGCCGTGAATAGCAGCTAAAGCATCTTAGTAACTGGAGAATAGGTGTCAAAATAATCTATTCCCTCTCTTTGAGTGAAACCTCTCACAACTAATCTTTCTTTATACTTATCAATGGAATCATCAGGCTTTAGATTCTTCTTAAAGATCCATTTACTAGAGATAGGCTTACAACCCCTAGAAAGGTCTATTTATTCCCAAGTGTTGTTGCTCATAATGGACTCTAGCTCACTATCTATGGCCTCTTTCCAAAATACAGAGTCAACAGATTTTAGCCTCACTATAGGTTCTAATGTCCTCTTCTAAAATAAAGACAGACACGAGATTCTCATTCAAGACACAACATTCAGTAAGAAAGGAAGTGACAAAGTCAAACCCAATACTACTTTACTTTCTAGGCCTCTTACTCCTTATAGGTTCTTCCTCAACAGGTTTAGTCACTAAGGGTTTACTGACAGGCAGTGCATGATCAACAGTAGAGGAACATGAAGCAACAGAAGAACATTTCAAAGGAAAAACATGTTCGAAGAATTCAACATCTCTTGACTCAACAATTGAACCACAAGCATAGGAGCCTATAGCATCCTTAATAAGGAAATGATAAGCAGCACTATGATAAGTGTAACCAATGAAAATAGAGTCACAAGTCTTTGGTCTTATCTTATCCATATTAAAGGAAGGTATGACAACCTTAGCAAGACACCCCCACACTTTTAAGTATTTGTGGTTTGGGATATAACCTTTCCACATCTCATATGGAGTCTTATATGGTTCAATACATGACAGGCAGACAAAAGGGCTTCCCCCACATGTTATCAGGAAGTCCAGAACTAATCAACATAGCATTCATCATGTTCTTAAGTGTTCTATTCTTCCTTTTAGCTACACAGTTTTGTTCACGGGTATAAGGGGCAATCATCTCATGGATAATCCCATTTTGTTCACAAAATGTCTTTAGGGAAGTAGGATCATATTCTCCTCCCTTATCGCTCCTAAGTCTCTTGATTTTTCTATCCAATTGGTTTCCAACCTCATCCTTGTACTTCAGAAACATCTCCTCTGCCTCATCCTTGGTTTTCAATAGGTATACTACAATATAGCGGGAATAGTCATCTACAAAGTTAATGCAATACTATTTCCCTCCTTGACTTTCATAGTTCTTAAAGTCACCTAGGTCTGAGTGAACTAATTCTAGAAGTTCAAATTTCCTTTCAACTGATTTAAAAGGTTTCCTAGCATACTTGGCTTCAACACAAACTTCACATTTGGGCAAGTCAGAACCTGAGAGTCTAGGAATGAGGTTCAGATTTTCCAACCTTCTAATGGAAGCTATATTTACATGACCTAATCTAGAATGCCATAAAACAATAAACTCAACAATATAAGCAGAAGTAGAACCAGATTTATTCATGATTTCAGTAGTTGCATCCAAAGTAAAAAGCCCCCCATTATAGAATTCCTTTCCCACAAATTCCCCATTACGAGTTATGACAAGTCTATCAGAATCAAAAGACAACTTTAAACCAGCTTTCATCAATAGACTACCAGAAATTAAATTCATACGCATTTCAGGAACATGAAGTATATTAGTATGAGATAAGAATTTTCCAGAAGTGAGTTTAAGAGTGATCTTCCCTTTGCCACTGACTTTTGCTGATGTAGAGTTTCCCATGAACACATTTTCACCTTTCCATCTTCTCGTATTAGTCAAACATGGATCGGCTGGTGCAAATGTGCCTAGTTGCTCATGTGTCAACGATCCATTCAGCGGTGTCTCCAGCAAGGTTGACTTCAGATACAACAACAACAATGGTGCCAGATTCTTCTACCAAATTTGCTTGGTTTTTGTCTTTCTTTTTGTTCCAGCAATCAGCAGCTTCGTGTCCAGGTTTTCCACATTCGTGGCAGGTTCCTTTGAACTTATATTTCTGCACTCCTCCTTGAGCCTTAAGGTTGTTTCGACCCTTGTAAGTGCCTTTTCCCTTGTGTTTGTTCCTGTCATAGTTAGAGTTTTCGGACTCCACCAGATTAGCTTTGGGAAAAACAGAATTGTTCGAAGGTTTGTCCTTAAGGCGGTTTTCTTCCTCAATTTTCCGATGTCCTACCAAGAGGAGGGCAGTTTCTCAATAAAGGATAATATCCTAGGTGTACTCACAAATAATAAGGCCTTTAGCAGCAATATTGGTACAAAGGGTTTCAAACTTATGAACTTGGTCTAAAATTGGTATGTCATCATCTACCTTAAAGGCCATCCACTTACTAATTCAGTAGCATTTGCTCCCAGCATCATCAAAACCATACTTCTTTTCTACGGTATCCCAAATGTCCTTAGCATGGTTGAAAGTCATATAAATACCAAGTAAAGCATTGGACATATAGTGAAGTAACATCCCCTTGCAAGTTCTGTCATCCTTAGAAAACTTGGTCTTATAGGCCAATGTTTCGGTCTCATCAGTAGGGACAACAGGGTCGTCAAGAACAAAAGCAACATCAATTTGTCCTAAGTAGAATCTAACCCTAACCACTCAACGTTTATAATTTTTTCCATCGAAAGACTCAATCTTAGACATGTCAGAATTACGCACAACCATGATAACAGAAACTCTAAATCACCTTTAAGATTGTTGAAAGTAATTGCGCAAAGAGACTAAGTCAAGAAATGAGAACAATCTTACTTGAAGTATGGAAAACGTGAAAGAGATGAGCACTGTGTCGTGGAGACCTCCACTGTCCTTAAAGGTGATTTCGCCCACTTCCTTCCGGCGACCACCCTCCAGGATTAGCACAACATCGTCTATTTTTGTGCACCCATAAGCAGACGGTTGGAGTGACAGAGACTACCCGAATTGAGAGAACAGAATTGTAGAGAGAGTTAAAATAAGAGAAGTGTTTTTCTGTGTTTTATTGTGCTAACCAGAGAAGGGGTATATATAGCAGCAGTGGGGAGAAGAAAGTGACATTCAACTATTCTGGGAAGAGAATATCTGGCGGAGATCATGGCAACAAGAACAACAAGTCAAACGCAACAAAACGGAAACAAATAACTGTTGTTACAAAGAGATTGCGAGAATCTCGCAAATGAACGTTGAGAGTCTCGAAAGGAACTCTCAAAACAAACGGGCTGTAAAAAGATACACACCCACATACCCACCCGTGAATGCGTCACGCCAACGCCACACGCCCACGGCCCGTGCACGAGCCTGACCCAGCCCGCGCGCGTGTGTGTGTGGTGGTTACTAGAGTATAGCCTCTAGCGTCCAAACAAGAGTTACAATAATAGGGGATAAATAAACAATGTTACAAACCCACAATCTTCCTATGTGTGACTCAAGTACTTTATGAACAAAGGAAAAATAATTGCATTGCTATACTAAGGAAATATCTCATAAACCACCCATGTGAAACACAAACTTTGAGACTTATTTCCAACATTGGTGGTTATGGTTGTGGTTGTGGAGGGGAGGAGGAGAGAGAAAAATAATATAAGAGAGAGAACATATGGGATAAAAAAAAATTTAAAAAAAATATATTAAACCAATTAAAACAGGCCACGTGGACAATTGACCAAAACTAACAAGTTAGTAACAGGTAACCCGTAAAAAAACTTGTTAGAAGCAAAAGTTGCTATAAGGTCTAGGGGTATTCAGAAAAAACCGAAACCGCAAAACCATACCGTTTAACCGCGTAACCGGTCTCGCGGTACGGTTAATTAATCGTACCATTTAAACAACGCGGTTATTTTAACTGTACCATGGTTAACGGTTACGGTTATGGTTACAAAAAATCCTAAACGGTTAACCGACAATTAACCGTTAATTTTTTAAAATATTTTTTATATTAATCTATTAAGTAATAAGTTTAATAACCTCAATTTTATCACAAATTAATTGTTATTAAACGGCTATCATGGAGTGACCGAGCGTGGACAGCAGTTGGCCAACAACAACAACGCGGTAACAATAGCAGAACCCGCAGCAACAGCAGCACTCGCAACAGCGGCGACAACAACAATAGCAGCAGCGGCATCAGCGACAGCAACAACATCAGCAACGGCAGCAACAACACGGCAGTAACAGAGCAGAAGTATCAACACGGCAGCAGCACAGCAGAAGCAGCAACAACAAGGCTTCGGCAGCAGCAGCTCGGGAACAATAACAATTTTTGAAAAGAAAATTTGAAAGAAAAATAAAAAAAATTTTGGTTATGTGGTTAACCGGTAATCATACCGTTAATTTACGGTTAACCGCTACATAATGATAGGTTACGGTTACTAAGATATCATAACCGTTATAACGGTTAACCGTCTCGTTAAGCTAAACGGGACGGTTAACCGACCGTGAACACCCCTAATAAGGTCTACTTGTTAATAGAATATGTTTAGGTTGCCTTGGTAAGTTAGCTTATTCTTGACACTTTTTCCTATTCCAAATGGGAACATCAAATAAGAATGGAGAGTATAATTTTTATTGAATGAATAAGGTAGTATGTTTATGGATTTAATAACAAAGAAGTATCTCTATTATATAAGGCAATGGGTGGAGGGTACCAAAAATAGAAAAAGAAAAAAGCTAACCTACAAATAAGGGTTAAAAAAGGAATTAAAAAACTCCACAACTCTTTTTTTAATGAATTAAAATCAAACTACAACAAAGAATTGCCGCAAAAAAACTGCCTTTTCCTTCCACAATGAAACTGCCCACCCTTTTCTCTTCTCTCGGTTTCCATTACTTCCATCTTCTTTTCTCAATCATTTTCATGCCATTGTTCATTTCATCATAACATCATTCCATGAAACAGTCTACAACTACAGAAATATTTAGGAGAAGAAGAGAACAATATCAAGTACAACTACCGAATCAGTAAATCAGGTAAGTGAAGTTTTAATTATTTTTGTAATTATTCTAAAATACACAAATCAAACTCGATTCGTTAAAGATCCAAATTAAATGACAAATTCAAACTGAATTTACCCTATCTTGAGGCCGACAAATATAGATTATAAATTGCCCCATTAATGTTTTCATTGTTACTAGCAACATACATGAGGGGATGAAAGTTAGCTCAATCTGAATTTATTCTCTTTTCTGTTTTATGAATTTCAAATATTCAATCAAAAAATAAAAAACTTGCTTATTCATACTTTAGTATTATTGTCGAAAGATGTCGCATTATGCATTCCAAAAATTCAATTACAAAATAAAGAACTTACTAATTCAAGACAGTTTTACTATTGTCAGGAAAGATGTCGCTAATAGCCGGTTTGCATTTTCATTCATCTCGAAAAAAAAGCAAAATGTGTTGAGAACAGAGCCCTAAATACGTGTAATACATTTGGAGACAGAATCACAACTACTTTGTGTAGTAGCAAATTTATCGCAAAATTAAAATCTTTACATTTAGTCTAGCTAAAAAAAGAATAAAAACTCCCCTACAGACTTCTGTTTAGTTTGAGCCCATTGGAAGCTGATGCATTCGTAGATATTACTAGACATTACCACTAGAAGTATACTAGTCTTTTCTATGGCTAATTGTTTATTGTTTTTGTTTTTATTCTTGCAGAAACTTAAACTTTTCTTGCAGACCGAGACCTTTTTATGAACTTATACGTCGACTATCTCCGGGACAACTTGATGATGTTAAGATAGGGTTTGGAGGTCTTTTGGAGTTAAAACTCGGTTTTTTTTCTAAGGATTTAGGTATTTGATTATTGTATAGATTCAATGATGTGAGTTATATGTTAACTATTAGGTAGTTATATGATACAATTGACTGCTGACGATGTCCCGGTCGCTTTTGGTTTGCCTAGAAATAAAGGAAATGACGTTGTTGAGTCGTTCCGAGACATAGAGTTGGTTGCTAAATGGTAGATTAGATTTGATGTTAAATTGAGATCTAATGGCATTCCTTTGATGCAGTTGAAGGAGGTGATGAATCCTATTGATTCCAGTATGCCTAAACCCACGGGTGATGACTTCAAGCGTTTGTTTGTATTGTACGCTTGTAGCACATTTTTGTTTCCAAAGTCTAATCGCACCCAGATAATAGGCTATTAGTTGTTGTAAAGGAAGTGGATAGAATTAATAAATTTGATCGGTGTAGTTTTGTCTTGAAAAGGACGAGGCAAGCAATTCGATTTCGAGGAAGAAGAAAGGCGAAAAATATGACAACATTGGAGGTTGTATACTGTTTTTGAAGATGATGTATTTACATCGTTCAAAATTTCGAGGGATTGTTGTATCTTCTCAACACATGACTCACGATTGAACCTGCTTTAGACACGTGACCAAAACAATTTTGCTTTAGTGTGTTATATAGATTAGAGTTGTCAAAAGTTTACATGACACGACAACACGACACGAACCGGATACAAAATATGTGGGTTAGTGTTCAGTATTTTTGACACGTTTGCTTAAACGGGTCAACACGAGTTTAACCGTTTAATAAATAGGTGGGGTTAGTGTTGAGATTTTCAACACAAAGCTGACACGGTTTTATCCGTTTAACTAAAAAATATAGATGTTTATAAAATTATAGTATGATTTTAAGGTAACAAATAGAAATTTTGTACTTCATTCTTTACATTTTAATAGGAGAAAAGGTTAGTGGTTGAGCAAACATGATTTCATACGATGATCGAACAAAATTAGGCATGAAAAATTGATTTATCATCATAATTTTCTATATAGTATGGCTTAAACGTGTTAAGTGGGTTGACACGGCTAACCGTTTAATTAAACAGGTCGGGTTTGTGTCAAGGGTCCTTGACACGATTAGTTAAATAGGTCGGGTTAGTGTCAAGGATTTTTAACACGTTTATTTTTAACACGAACACGAAATCAACACGACATGACCTATTTGACAGGTCTAATATAGATAGACTAGTTATATATGCACGCAATGCGTGCGGGATCATGTAAACTTTTGCATGAATATTACAGTGAGTTTGTTTAGGATGTTTTGTATTTCTTTTTTTTTAAAATTTAAAAATATGAGAACAATTAGTTACGGAGAGAGTTGTTCCATATAATTAGGAACTAAAAAAAAGATAAATATTGATTTTTGGTGTCCCCGCCTTTTCACTCGAGATACGAGTTTGGATTAAAGAGTCGATGCATAAAAAACTTACTTCAGTATGTTCAAATACCTTGCCCCTGACGAGTTGACGACTGACAAGAGCAGTTAGAGCGGGTTTTTCAAATTTCCAATGGAAGGAGTTCAAGCAATATTGATTTCTGACCTCCTCCGACGCCGCCGTCCCATCTCCGGCGCAACATCTCTGTTCCCTTCTCACCCGCCTGTAACTCCGTCGTCACCCTCCTCAGGCGACTCAAAAACCCTAAACCCAAAATCTCATACCAAAATCCTAAAATCTCTCTCTGTACCTTCCATGATCGTCGGTGTTATATCTCTCCCAACACTTAACCACTCTCTGTCTTCCACTAATACCTTCCCTCACCTCTGCTTTTCCTTCTCTGATAATTCTGCTTCCATTTGCTGTGACCTTCTTCATTTCGATATTCGTATAATAAACAGGAAAATCTATGTTCTTGCTTGGAATTTCATCCCTTTTAAACAGAGTGGTGGTTTATTAGAGATTCTTAATTGGGAACTTCTCGATTCTTCTGTTTCTGGTAATCTTGATTCTTTTCCTTTGAGTTTTAGTGTCAATAATGGTTTTGAGATAGATAACAAGGCTAAGTATAGTGTTTATGGCTTATTGCTATCTGTTAGTCCTGTCTCATATGTTCCTTCCTCAAATGACACCGATTCGACCAATCTCAGTTGTTTTATTCTGGAGTTTTTGCTTTGTGGTTGTAAGTTATGCAAACCTAATGACAATTTAGGTTTAGGAAGGGCTATGCACGGTTTTAGCCGGAGTAAATATGTTTACTTTGGCGGCATTTTCGTGTCTTGGTATCCTGTGCTCGTAAAGCTTATAGGGACCGTGCTTTCGCTATCTGGATTGAGAAAGAAGCTGGTGTACATAGGGAAGGAAGAGGCACGGTTAATGTTTGTGTCCACTGAAATGACTCGTTTGTGTTTTCCCAATTCGCGACATGAGGATGATTTTAGGCTACGAAATGAAAAAGTTGAAATTAAGGGAAAAGGGGAATTAGGAAAATACATTGGTGTAGTTAGAGGCATTTATATGCAGGGGATGGTTGTTCAGTTGGATGAGGAAGTTTGGCTCTTATTAACGGATGGATCGCTACTTTTGCCTCATAGTGTCAGGATTGGCTCAATTGTAAGTTTTTCTGAATAAATTGAATAATTGTGTTTATCAAGCTGCAGTGAAGTTATTGTATCTCACTCTGTGTTGGCTTTTCTGTAGCTATCTGTGAGAAATGTTCATATAGTGAACTCAAAGTTCCCATGGGGGAAAATGCTTATACTTGGGGCTTGTTGCAAGACCAACATCAGCACAATATCTTTCTCTCCATTGGAAACTGGGTAACAGTCTACTGAAAAAAATTGATATGGCTGAGTTGTGGACTGGGAGTCTAGACTTATATGTCACACAAGAGACTTTATTGATGCAGGTGTCAGCCAATGTTCCGATCCCAAAGTCTTCTCGGGAAGTTCGTGGAGTCATTGGTTATTCCAGCCAGATTATGGTGGGATAATCTGTGTCTAGCAATGTTTTTTTTCTTTTTTATAAATATAGGTTCCTGACGTGCAATTAAATTCTGTGGTTTCAGGGTATTGTTATTGGTCCAATGTTTGAGAAAAAGTTTTCTGGAGTTTTTTCAGAGGAGGAGATTTTAGGAACTAAGCATGTAATTTTTTCTTCCTTTATCTCCTTCATATGAATTTGTAGATAATAATTTTGGTATGATGTCTTTAATAGCTTTTTAAAATGCTATCAGATAATAAATGATATTTTCTTAATATTAATGCTGAATAGTTAATTTGGAATTTTCTGGTGCTATCAGAAGGAAGGCTTGGTACAAAGTTATGCTAGGTTCATATTACCATCATCAGTTTTCCAGTCACAGGTAAATTTTGGGAGCTTTTGTTTGGATTGAGAATTTGATTTCTTATTATCAAGCATGTCATCCGTCTAAGTGCTTTATGTTTGACAGCGTGGCGTTTTCACGGAGTTTTGCAAGCATGATTTATGTGGCTCTATAAACTTCTGCTATGGCAGCTTAAATTTGGTTAGCTCTTTGAATATATTTTTCCCTTTTGTTTAATCATATATACTTACTTACATGGCACAGTCTTGAAAATCTGAAATTTTCTGTCATTCAATTATGAGGTAAAGTATTTAAGCCAACCAGTGAACTTTGTTGTTGTTCATTTGAAAACCCTAATTTAGTAATTTGCACGGAAACTAATTAGGTGATATGGCTTAATCTCTTGCAGGCTTTGCCGTTCTCCAATTTAGTGAAAAATTGTGAGAGGATATTTATAAAATCACTTTTGCAAATGAATTATGGTCTTAAAATCTTAGAAGGTTGCAGCCAAGTTGGTCAACCTTTCAGAGAAAAGAAACTTTCTGATCAACCAATTAGGAGGATTTTTCCAAGTAAAGACATTGGAGTTTCTTTACTTGGGAACTTGAAGGTTAGTACTACGATCCATTTGACTTTGTTCGATTTATTTGTCCTGCAAAACTAATTTGATAATATATGACATTAAGTATGAAACATAACCAGAGTTATTGGTGTATGCCAAAGTCTAGTAGCTCGTCTCTTATGTGGCATGTCTATTGTGCCGCATTATCCTTAACTTCCATTAAGGCGTTATTCACTATTCTCCAAAGCTTAGTAACTCCATTGATGCACGTAGAGTGTATTTATGATAACTTTACTAATGCTTATTACTAATCCCATTTATGCATCGTCAGTAATTTTGCACGCATTGTGACCTGCATCGTACCATCTACATTAATGTGGTGCGTCGCATATAGAATTGGCGGAAGTCTAAACTAGGGAAGAAAATCGCGGATATCGTCGCGTTCGCGGTAACGGTCGCGATGACGCGGGAACGGCTTGTAACGGTCGAAAAGAGACAAATCACGGTTGACGCGGCGTGAATTTTTTGAAAAAATTCACACAATTAGAATTTTAACCTCAAAATAGCATTTTTGAAGTTTTATAAGTATTCTTATAACTTAATTTGACCAAAGCAATCATATGGGTGGGTTACACATATGGTGAATAAAAGATTACTTTAAACATGAGATTTATATCATATTATATATAAAAATTGATACTAAATCATATATATTACTCAACTTGGAAGCCCATGGTAAATTTTTCTCCTTTCGTTGGTGTGACCCTATTGTTTTTGTGCTACTATGCGTATATTCCCTTTCTTTTTTTTGACCAATTTTCATATAGTAACAGATGTAACGGGTAAAAAAACGCTCTAATGCGGCGAGTCACCGTTACGTAACGAACAACGCGGCGAGTTGGACGTGAATTTCATCGCGGGGTTACGTAACGGCATTTCGCGTAACGGCATGTTCAAAATCCGTTACATAATGGCCGTTACGTAACGTAACGGCCGAGTTTTGTTTCCCTGGTCTAAACACTTCAAAAGCTTAGCAAAAGCTTATGATTTGTTGTTCTTGTCGTTTCATCTCTGTAACTCAAATAGCACTACATAAACCAGCTAGTTGGGGTTGTTCCTACTGTTGGTGTGCCCCTTGGAACTGATTACTAGCTTCCTGGTAGGAATCCTTGATTTCTTGGTGTGGACCAAGGAAGAAAATCACGGATGCGATTGCATTCGCAGTAACGGTCGCGATGACACGGGAGCGGCTTGTAACGGTCGAATAGAGACAAATCGCAGTTGACGCGGCGTGATTTTTTTTAAAATATCACACATTTAGAATTTTAACCTCAAAACGACATTTTTGAAGTTTTATAAGTATTTTTATAGCTTAATTTGACTAAAGCAATCATATGGGTGGGTTACACATATGGTGAATAAAAAATCACTTTAAACATGAGATTCATATCCTATTATATATATAAATTGATACTAAATCATATATAATATTTAACTCAAAAGCCTATGGCAAGTTTTTCTCCTTCCGTTGGTGTGTCCTTATTGTTTTTGTGCTACTATGCGTATTTTTCTTTTCTCTTTTTTGACCAACTTTGATATGATAACGGATGTAACGGGTAAAAAAACGCTCTAACGCGGCGAGTCACTGTTATGAACGGACAACGCGGCGAGTTGGACGTGAATTTCATCGTGGCGTTAAGTAATGGCATTTCGCATAACGGCAAGTTCAAAATCCGTTACATAACGGCCGTTATGTTACGTAACGGCCAAGTTTTGTTTCCATGGTGTGGACAAAGGATCTGTCACAAAAGAAAGCAGGCTTTGTGGCTCTAAGCCTGAAGAGAAAAGGTCTAGGGTTTTTTTGTAACCCAAATTTGAATTTCTGCTTCATCTATTTACAGTTTTTGATGATCGCATTGTTGTCCTGATTTTTTTTTCTATTTTCTGATTCCGGTCACATTGGTTTAATCTTCACTACATTTTTAATGGCTGGCTGTGCTGTATGTAGATTTATCCAGCTACTGGGAGACTGCAATTAATTGATGCTACGGGTAGCATTGATGCTGTTATACCAGACATTCCATCAGCCTGGAACGCAGATAATATCTATGAGGTGATAGTCTATGATATTATGGAATCTGGATTAAAATTCTGCTTCACTTCTTTTATAGAAGCCATAGAGAGGAAAGTTGTGGTGCGGCAGTTGATGCCCGGCAGAATTTGCTGGATGTGGTCCTGAACTTTATGCCTTAGGCCATGCAATGGTTGCCCTAAGTTGTAGTTACATAATCACAGGATCATAAAAGGATGTGCAAGATTTTTTTGGAACTTTTTGGAATATTGCATGAGAAACGGTATCATGTCATGCCTTTTGGCTTTCAGGTTTTTGAATATAGTCTTGTGTTAGAAGGTAGGCCTGAAACATGGGGTCAACTTCGGATGCCTGATGGCGACTTTTTCACCTGCGGCAGTTTGTTTGAGACTATCGCAATAGAAAGAAAAACAGAGTTGACGGTGTATGTGCACTTTTCTTGGAGCAATGTATGCTGCAGGAATTTCGCCCCATGCCCAAATTCAGTCGATCACTCTGAAAAACTTGATCCTGGAACCTTTCACTTCCTCTCTTTAGCCCACAAGTTTCCATGGCAACCAAAGGTATGTCATGGTATCATCACCATAATCTTCTGACTGAAATCTGATTAGTTCATAGTTGTCTACCTTTGTTGTGATGACAGCTTCGTGGTTGCCCTTTATTTCTGTTTGTGAGTATTAGCTTAACATACTTTTGTTGGGAATTCATATTACAGATTATTCATTGGATCTGTTTATCTATGTTACAGTATCACGGTCACCTGCTTATATCAAACAAAAGTCGTTTATTTGCTGAGTTCATGCTCTTGCCATGGGATCTGAATATTGCTTCCACTGATGGTTCAGTTCTTCAGAAAAAAATGCCCTTAGGTTATTTGGACAAAGGCTGCCAAAATGGTTTTGCTTCTAAGAGATGTAGAACCCATCAAGCATCAAGTTGCATTGACAAAGTTAGATTTTGCAGCACTTCTGAAGAATCGGGAGAGAAATTGTGTGAGCAACCAAGCCATTTGTCTTCCTTGCCGCACAAGACAAGGAGCCCCAATAATGCAAGTGCTGCATCTCATGTTCAAGTTCATTGTAGGGTTACTGGTAGAGAGATACATGGTCAAAGTGTGGATGTGCCTGGGCTCCTATGCTTTACTGACGGTACTGGTGATATGCTTTGCTCAAGAGGCGCAAGGACAATTCTTTTAGAGTTCAATTCTGCAAATATCATCAAGTATAAGGTCATTTTATGTTTCTTTTGAATGTGTTACAGTCATTAATTAATGAGGAACTATCCCCTATTCTTACTCGTCACAATGATTATAGTTGTTGCAAATTGGTGGCAGTTACATCGTGAAGCATTGTGCTGAGAAGTGCTTTTGTGATTCTCATCACATGAATATGAGAAGTAGCATATCGATCACCTCGGAGACAAAATTTTGGAGCCTGTCATTGCATTTAAGTGAAACTAGTGACTGTATGTCTGGCCCATGCAATAATATCTCATCTGCTTCCCCGCCAATTAGTGAGAACTTAAGCAGGTTCTGCCTTCAAAACGAGCTTGTGCTCAACCCTTGCAGCAGCAGTGCTGAATACGGAACCTCCTCTGATGTTGTTCTCCATGTGGCAGCAGATGCAACTGTTTTCCTGGACATGTACATGGGTTTTCAGGCCTTGAAGAAGCCTATTATGAATCTGGCTCTAAGATCATCAGATATTTATAGTGTTGGTCAACAAGTTGGGCATGGAAGCACTGTGGTGGGCCTTTACGGGAACCAAGGAATGTATTCTGAAAATAGTCTGCCTGAGGGAGATTTGATATCTCTACAGGGAACTGTGATCAGCCTTCACCATTTTAGCAGCTGTTCTATCAATACAATTCCATGCAATGCAGCTGCACGTAATTTTCATCTTCCTAGAGTCAACAAAGAAAAGGCGGGCTTATTATCTGTGCGTCTTCTGACAGATGATCACTTGGTAATTTTCTTGTGTCTTGATCCTTTAACGAGCTTTTATCTGGTAGGAAAGTGACTGTTCTGACAGTATTCACGTGTGTTGCTGCTAGAACATAGCTGGTAATGCTTTTGGCTGCTTACTTACATGGAGATTTTCTGTTGGCAGTTTTAGTATATTTTTGGTAACATTAGTACCAAAAATACTTGTAGCTTTCTTCATGAGCAAGGAACTTGTCAATCTTGTGAAACTCATAACGCTTTTGACCAAATACTCAATCCTCATCTCCAAAATTTATTTATCTAGCGCTTCAATTACCATTTATGCATGGTCTCTTCTATGTTCATCAATTCTTTGACAATGCAGTTAGCTTATTACCTTGTTTACGTTAATCAGGTGCAGATTTGTGGTCGCCTCAGTAAGCTTGACTGTCCTGTTGGATTGGGAGCAGGTGCAGTGGTTACATTTCATAGGGTACTTGCATCTAGGTATGACATTTCCAGGCACAAAATTCTTGCAAGATGTACTCTGCTGCCTTTTGTTAATAAGAATTTCTTACTTCTGTACTTCTGTATAGTCAATATAAGCTAGAAGGTGGTATGCAAGGTTAGACTCCAAAATTCAAGAAAACAAGGTATACACTCAGGGTCCGTTTGTTTTGGTGGAAAACCATCTTCTTGGAAAATGATTTTCCTCCATCTTTCATTTTCCTTTGTTTGTTTTGGTAAGAGGTGGAAACCAATTTTCCTAAGGGCATGCTTGGGATGAGGGTAATGTATTAAGGGGGTAATAAAAGTCAAACATAGCAAAACTAAGGTATTTAGAGGTGATGTAGAGAGATAAAGTGATGGTAGAGAAGACAAGGTGGTGTTGGGAGGAAGGAAATGGAAGAAAGAGGGGAACTATTACCCTCCAAATGGGGGTAATAGTTACCTAGGGGTGGTGGTGGGTAATTATCACCCCCATAATGAGGGTAATAGTTCCCCTCCTTCTTCCATTTCCTACCTACTAACACCACCTTATCCTCTCCACCACCACTATATCCCCTTTATCATCACCTTCAAATGCCTTAGTTTTCCTATCTTTGACTTTTATTACCCCCTTAATACTTTACCCTCATTCCAAGCATGCCCTAAAGGTGAAAAGTGTTCTTAGAAGAGGAAAACCAATTTCATTTTGTTAATAAGGTATGTCACATTTTCCTCATCACTCCTTACTTCTCTTGATTTTCACCTTCTCATCTTTCCTTCTCTTTTGCTTCATTTACCTTTTCTCCCTAAGTTTTCCTCTACTAAAACATACAAAGGAAAACTTTTCTAAAATCATACTTTCCATTGAATATTGTTTTCCTCAAAAGTGATTTTCCATGAAAATTGTTTTCCTTTAAAACAAACGGAGCGTCAGTACCACATCAACAAGGATTGACAATAATTACACTATGCAAACTTCTCTAGATGTTCTTCTTTCGACAACTCTGAGCTCAAAAGTGCATATCTGGAATGATTTTCGGGATCAAGATCACGATCCAGTTTTTACTGCACAGTGCACACCTCTCATCTGAACTCGTGTAGCTGTACACCTCTTTTAGATTGAGTAACATTGGTTGCATGGAACTTGATTTAGTTGATTAATCTCTGATAATATTCTGAGCAGGTCCTGCCGTCCAGCCTACTCATTGTTAGTAGTTTTGTTTTCTAGCCATTTGGAGTCCTTTTCCCGCTTTCTATTTCATTGCTAAACTAGTAAAGTACCATAGTTTAATTCTGTAAAAATTCCAGCCCAAGAAAGCTTCATGTAATTGTTGTATCTTATTTGTCACGCTATAAACTGAGCTGTACAGTTACTATCATTCCGATTTACTTCTTAAAACTCTGATCACCCTTACTTTAGTAATATGGCTTTTCATAGACATTAAGTAAAATTATAAAGAACCAAGAATAGTTTTAGAGGAGTAGAGCACTAGATTTCTGGAGATAATCTGTCGAAGAACAATTTAAACATATCAAAGTCGGATAATATATGTGAATGGAAATTTATTTGGTTGGTTAGGATCTTATCCCATTTAAACCATCTATTAAGATGGAGCTTAGAGTTAGTGGTATTGGGAAATTGGGTGGGGGTGGGTGTTTAAGTCAGGCCAACGTCTAAAGATCTTCTTCCAAATCCTGAACCAAGGGGGAGGGTAATATAAGGATTGGATCCCCAATTGTGGAAGGAAGCATGCATGCCTTCAACTTACAGTGTGTATGTTCTATAATTTTTCCTTATTAAGATAGTAAAAAAAATCGATCTTGCCACCTTACCACTTAGAGCCTCCAAGAGATCTTATGTGACAACAAATACCATTTGAACTCAAGGGAATACTTTACCGTATAGCTATTAATCCTATTATATTCTTCATTGAGTAGGTGTTTGGCAATTAAGAAACCAAAATCCCAAACATTATGGTAGTGGGAAAATCGGTACTAGAATGCTTTTAGATGCACAACATTTCTTGAAGGGACTAAATGACAAAAAATTAACTGGATGTATGGAGATGGTTGAATGATAACTTAGATGATTTGTGAGTGTTAAGATCTAAGAGGAAGACACCCAAATGTTCTCTAAGGAGATGCGAGAAGACCGCCTTAATTGATTTCAAGAGTAGAGGAGGTAAATCCAAGATGAATGAAGACGAATTTTATATAAAAGACTGCAACACACCCACCTATTCTATTCACTTACTCTAGGAGGAGGGCTGAAAATCAGTAACTTGCTGGCTGGAGAATGAGATATTCCTAGGAAATATAAATATCAAAATTGTCACTAGAGGGTATTCATTAAAAGTTGTCTTGTAGTGGAATAGCCACCAATCAATAGAGGGGAGAATCAATCGTAATAGCCTAATAGGGTATCAAAGAAATTAGTGAGAGCTCTTACCTTGGTAGAGCCTCTTACTCTTGAATGATGAGAAATTGTGCTAGGAATGGACATAGCTAACTCAGGATATTGTATTGTAAATGGGTATTTTTACTGAACGAAAAGGAATTTACGTAAAAGGAAATAGATAATCAAGCTTTCGAGTGGCTTGAACACTCCCAAGAACTAACCAAAATATCTCTCAACAATTTTCATCCTCATTCTCTTTCCTTGATGTCTCCTATTTATAGCATTTTCTCCTAACTAACTATCTAGCTTATTACCCAAAGTTACTACGTATAGACTTATGCCTAATATGCCCTTCCCCTAAATATTGATACCTTGCAAATTGTAATGATTGAGTTACCATTGTTTTAATCAAAACAATCATCCACCTCTATCCCTTACTCTCTTGTTTATACTTGATTTATTTTGTTGCTAGTTCTACGCAAAGACTTAGCTTATTTAGAGCTCTGAGGGCTGGCCTTAATGGATTGCAGGAGGAAAAGAGGTAAACCCAAGATGAATTAAGAAGGATTTATATAAAATACCTAGCTTACTCAGAGTTCTAAGGACAAGGCCTTATAAGGAATTAATGGTATGCCAGGATTTAACAAGTCGACATTGTAGAGATTCGATACCAAAAGTCGGTAGAAAGAATGTTAAGCGGAAGAAACTGCTCGCAAGATGATCGCCTGAAATGGATGGCAAGAGAAGAGGTTAATCCCAGAAGCATTGGGACAGAATTGAATGAAAAGACGTAGCTTAGTTCTTAGGACAAGGCCTTAAATAGAAATATTTGGCGTGTCAGGATCCACGAGTAATGGGAGAGTAGGAGATCTATCTTTTTCTCCTTAGGAGAGGTATCAGGCATGCAAGCGATCTGATTCTCCCTTTTCCTTTCATTTTTACCTTGAACTTGCCGTGTTTCTTGTGTTTGATTCATAACTGTGGATTAATTTTGAGTAGGGCTCTTTAGGAATTTTGCTGGCGGTAGTTTTTGATATTAGCGCACTTGACCTTCCTTCTGCTGGGTTCATCTATGAGTCCGTGTCACTGTAAAGAGCAAGATGAGACGGAAAGGGTTCATCTATGAGTCCGTGTCACTGTAAAGAGCAAGATGAGAGGGAAAGGTGGGAACTTTGTATTGCAAATAGAGAATGTTACAAGGCTGCCGTCTTTCTACACTGACTATAATACAAAACTAATTTCCACTTCTTTTCTGAATGACCTACAAGATAACAGTAACATGCTATTTATAGGCCTAGTCATCCTTCTTTCCTTTCCACTTAATTAGTCCAGCCCAATTACTCTTTTTAAGTATTTCCCATAATACCTTTTTCCTTCTAGAGTAAGTGAATTGTATAGGAGGTCTGATTGCGTGTGTGACACAGTATACCTCTTTTATTGTTAGTGGTTACAATATTAGCTGTAACATTGTGATTGCTAAGTTTTATTTCTGTTCTATTGGTCCATAATCAATACTCTAAGTAACTACAACTATAAATGTTACAGAAAAATGTTGTGCATTACAATACACTTACAGATATTGTTTCCATGTGAAAATTTGTTTGTTGTAGTTCATTTTGAAATGAAATCTTAACTCCTTATGAATAATTAAGTTTAAGGGTTTATACATCGTCAGCTCCCCAAACCCCAATTTAGTGCGATTAATGTTGGGATGTCTGTCTAAAGCTATGCTCTGTCTTTTCAGTGGGAAGAATTGTCTAATATTGACTCCAGTATCATTCATCACTGTCAATTCCGTGAGAGAAATTCCTTCACCTACTGTGAAGTCACTTTCTCTTGTTCCTGACGAAGCTATTGCATCTTGTTTAATATCTGACCTGATCCATAGTGATGTGTGCCTTCCAAGCAGCTTTCGCTGCAGTGTAAGTTTTGTAATCTCTTTGCATTTTCCATCATCTGGATTCATTATCCTGCTGTTTTTTTGACTGTCTCCCCTTCAATTTTGGCTGATATATTTTGGCCGTTGCACACGTTTTGCAGATTGTTTCAGTTTATTTTGTGATGCTTGAAAGAAACAGGAATGTGGATAAGCTGTTGCCTCACATGCATTCTGGGACACCAGTTGTAAACATTCCGCTTGCTGGCTTTATTTTAGGTATACATAGTGGGATAGCCTTTTGTGTTGCATTTTCAGCCGGCCAACCAATTTGGTCAACTTGGCATTTTGACGGAGCTGTTTGTGATTGGCTTTTCTGATTGTGCTGGGGAAGTTTGTCATCATGCTGTTCACTTGTTCGGTAGGAACCTGTCAATCAAAAGTAAATATGACAGATAAGGCTGACGTGTAGTGTTTCTGTGTGATGGGATAATTACATGATCAATCTGCGTCCTTTGGCCATGCTTTTTGGCCATTACTGCAATGGGTTGACAAAGTATAGAAAATGCCTCGTATCTTTTGCACGAAAACTTCTGGAACATAACTTCTGGATTATTATTGAAAAAATAGGTTTAAGAACTTTGTACCTTGATTTTGCGTAGAACATTTTACCAAGTGTATTAAGATAATTTCTATTTAGGAATTGAATTGTATCTGTACACTTAACATATTTAGTAACGAATTAGAACAGGTGATGGTAAAATTATGGTCCATTACAGATGTCATGGGCACGATTTATAACACACAATATGGAAGTGTATTCCGCACAACTGCTGAAAATGTCTTTTTAAATGCACTTTTCTTAGTTGACTGGCCGACATTTTAGTTCAGCAATTGTTACATAGCTGTCATAGAAATTTGGAGTCCATTTGTACTGATAATTGAACATGAACCTTTTTCTGTTTGGATGTTCTGTTAACTACTCATATGTTTATGCTTGCATTTTACTGCAAATGCTCTAGGATTCAAGACCAAATATTGTTGATTATCTCTGTGCTGATGCATTGACTATTAATTTAGTCAAAGCGCTTACCAATATTTTTTTCCATAAATGACCTAGACCATTTTTGTTTATGATTCATAACAAGTTGCATCGACGCTACAAAACTGCTTATGCTAGAACATTTAGCAAACTGGGATTTATCTGTTTTTATCTTACTTCTGTTTATCCGGCCTGAACTTTTATTTCTGAACAGATGATGGGTCGTCACGTTGTTGCTGCTGGACTAATGGTGAAAGAGCTGCAACTTTTCTGAGGTTACATGAAGAAATCCCTCAGCCAGGTTGTGGGAGTAGCTGGTGGAGATTGAAGGCTGCAGTTAGAGGCAGGGCCCTTAGCACTTCCGGTTATGCACTCAGCAAAACTTTGAAGAAGCACAGAAGAGTGAGTGTGAAAAACTATGGATCCATACATGAAACTTTGTGTCAAGATCTTGACATTTCTGTTGGTTCAGACTACACTTTTGGCAGTCAAGATGAGAACTTACTTAAGTTTATAATGTTAAAGGCTTGTTCTAGCACATTCTGGGTAAGTCTTTCACTCCTCCATCAAACCATATTAAAAATAAGAAATAGAATTGGTAGTTTTAAAACCCATGAATGTGTAAAACCTGTGGATTAAGTACCTTGCTCTAGCTAACTAAACAGATGATCCTGTTAGTTCAGACTTCAGATCATTTGTTTCTTGCTAAATTATTTTGCCTATTTGTTAGTATTTCTTATCTTGTATTCCGTGCTTCATACTTTTGCCTATCTGTTAGAAGTTGCGTCATATCAATTTTTGGAATGTTTTCCTTCTTGCCTTTTCTATTAAGTACTAGTTGTGTACCCCTTTCTCCATTACTTTTTTGGTTTTTCGAACGTATGCACCAGGTGTATAGGATTAGCTATTTAGATTCTCCTTCTACAACAAACTTGCCAAACAAATATAAGCTAATATAGGAAATTATCTTTGCAATTATTATTTTTTTCCCAATCCCCCTCCTTAACATAATCATTATAAAGATAATTTCTTATATTAGCTTATATTTGTTTTACAAGTTTGTTGTAGGAGGGGGAATCTAAGTAATTAATCCTATGCACTTGGTGCATAGGTTAGAAAAATCGCTACTTTTTACTTTTTTTTAGAATTGTGCCCAAACATGATCTAGTAGAAAAAAAATGGAGGACATATTTTACTCCATATGTTTTGCTTTATTTATTTGTTTCTAGTTGCTACACTCCTACTACATTATTAAAAAAAAGAATGAAATCTCCTAAGATCCTAACAAAGTGAACAGAAGCTTCTGCCACGTAACTGTCGTTTGTTGTAACTATTCTCTGATTGCATGTAACGTGTTTTCACAGAATGTAATTGGTCATGTGATGGATTCCGATGCTGTCAACATGTTAGAGAAGAATCTTCTAAAGGAGCAGATGACTATGCATGCGTTACAAAATGTGTGGGCAAGAGAAGTTTATCAAGTGAACCCTCTTGCTCAATCCAAGGCCTTATTTCAACATCTCTAATCAGGTAACTTGAAAGTTCTGGTGCATGCATTTATTCTTGTGGGAGCACATTGAATGCTGGTTTATTGCTCAAAATTTGACATTTTTTAAATATGAGATTCAAATCAAGATTTATGAGGTTGTTTTGAACTAGTAATGCCATAGTAGACGGTAAAATGATTGAGACTTATATCACCAACTGGGACCTGTGTTTTGGTAGCAATGCAAGCCATTCCCTGATTACGAAAGCTACATGGAAATCTTTGTTGCCTATGATGAGGTTTTTTCACCAAAACATGAGTAAATATGAACTTGGTAAGTTTTACAAAGACCTTCCTTTCAAGTAATAATAAAGTCCCATTTGGTATCCTACCCTCACCCTTGACCACCTTTGTGTGGGCCACGAACCCTATACGACTCTTTATATCTCTAGGTATCGCACTTTATATCTCTAGAAATGCCGAGCAAGTTCTCAAGGAAAGCTCACCAACTTTTTGAATGTTTCGTGAGACGCTAAGCCCTTGTATAAAAGGGACAAACGATTGACAACATCGATTGACATTAGTCCTTGTGAATAAGTTCCCCATATCCCTACAAGTAGGGGTGTAAACGAGCCGAGCTGAGCTCGAGCTCGACCAAGCTCGGCTCGGCTCGAAGTCACTTTGGTCAAGCTCGGGCTCGGCTCGAAGCTCAACGAGCTCGCCAAGGTGTGGCTCAAGCTCGGCTCGTTTACAAACCTTCGAGCTCGAGCTTGGCTCGGCTCTTTTTTTTTTCTCCGGCCTATTGGTTATTTGTTTTATTGTTCTTCCTTACATAAAGTAAAATATATAATAGTCCATCATACATAAATTTAATGCAATATGAAAATTAAACCCAATAATATTATATTCCTTTATGGGCTTTGCATGTTTGGGCTAATATTTTTTTTATTTTTCTTATTGCTACACGTTTCAAATGTAGTTTTTAACAAAACGAGCCGAACGAGCTTAAACGAGCCGAGCTTTGCTGGGCTCGGGCTCGAGCTCGTATACACCCCTACCTACAAGTGGTTTTGATTGACTCCATGACATTGTTCGTACATTGGAGTCCAAGGTGAGGGTATAATTTTGGAAGATGTTAGGCACCCAACTCATACCGTTGTTTTTTAAACAATCTCCACTTCTCGTATTTAATCACTCAAAATGACGTCATATTTTAACTTACATACCACCATTCTGTATACTAAGTGAATAGACAATTGTGTTTTGGGGAAAGACAAGTGTATTAATTCGTGGACAAAGAGTCCAAGTACATACAGGGCCATCTGCATGGGTTTAAAGCACATTGATTTATGTTTAAGCTCTATTGTAGTTGTCTACGCTCATTGGAGCTTGCTTAACATATAATTGCCATGGAAACACATCCTATACCCAAACAATGTATGATTGTAAAACGCTAAAATCTACATTATGAAATCAACATGTAAGAAAGAGATTTGGAGGAGTAATAAATGGCCCTCAAGTACTCACCTCAAGCGATACGTTCATGTACACATCTCTTCGCAATTTCGGAACTTGGTTAGCAAACATTTCAATTCTATCTTAATATTGATTATGAAGTCTCCCTTGTGCTGAGTACTAAATGAGAGTGTTTGACGCGTGGTTCCTAGCAGTGCTACCTAATTTTTCTCTCTAATTCGCAATTCGCTTGAAATGTGCAAAAATATAATCGTTTCCCGAGTTCACAATTCACATGGGAATTAGTGGCCTAGGGTATTTTTTATCTTTTTTGATGGAAAGGGGGGGGGGATGAGAATCTCTTATTTATCGAGAAGTGGAAAAAAGGGATCGAGGTTGATTCAACACAAATTAACGTGATTAGATTAGGCGTTATGTTAGCCGGTTTATGAGAGAATGTGTTTGAATTTTGTCATTATCAAAGTGTACTTCATTTTCATCCACCATTATTTGTATGCTTATCCGTAAAATGGCTTTCTGCATTTCTTCTAGAATTCATTATTGTAGTGATATGAAAGCCTTAAGCTTAGCAAAGTGCGGTTCATGGGCTGTGCTTAGGGCTTCTTATTTTACGTTGTATTTTTAACCTCGTTTATTTACACATATTGCCAATGTTGCAAAAAACATGTGCATGCGCACACTCGAGGCACATTTAGTCATCATTGGGGGCTCAAAGGACGATGCCATAATTTCATGTTATATAGAGGAGCCAAATTTTCTAATGTTCTCAAATTAATTCTATGATTTTAGGTTTATTATTTTTTTCTTATAAAAAAATCAAACAAAAATTGTGCATATTAATACTATGGAAATTAGAGTTATCAAATTGTTATCAAACTAAAGTAGCTAATTGATATATTTGAATAACAAAAATAAATTCTAAGACATGTATACCCCTCCCAAAATTTGACTTGTGGGCCTAATGCTGAGTAATGCACATATATTTTCCTCTTTAGTCTCATTTAGCCATTCATTCCTTTAGCCATTCATTCCTATACATTGGCCTATTGTTTTTTTTATCCATCATATAGTAGGCAGTAGTTGTGCATCGTATTTCTGGATGCACCTAGTTATAGATAGTTGATAAAAATATTGCAAAAACACAAGTGCAAGGGCTCCCCTCTTAATAGAGCTCCATCTCTCGCCATCCTTTTCCATTTTACCCCATCGCGCTATTCCTTTGTCCTATCTCTGACTAGTTGGCTGTAGGCGTATGAAGGACATGCCCTTCTAACCAGTCAACAATCAGCAGTGGCCTGCTTCTAGTCCCTTCTCTCTGTCTGTTTTTCATCATCAGCTTGCTCTTACTCTTGTTCCTCCTCTCAACTGCTACACCTGCCGTCCCAAATATCACTCACAACTTGTGACTTGTGAGTGATACTACCCTTCAGTAGCATTAGATAATGGATATGAAGTCCTTGCTAGATCCCATTGGGTGTGAGGACCAGCGGGCGAAGTTTCAAGATCTGCTCAAGTGGAGAAGTAGCAACTTGAAGGAGTTTGGGTATGTTTCTCTGCTCAACACTAAAGCCACAACCACCATGATGGCAGGGACGTAGAAAAGAGAGATATTAGCGGCAAAAGGGGGAGATAAATTGCCATTCAATTTTGTTTATGACTGATTATAGTTCTTAGTTTTTTTTATGGCAAGACACAGCCGAATCTTATTTATTGATGACCTCTTGGTGATAATTTTCAGCAAGTATGGTATTTTTAGCAAAGTGTATGTGCTTGTTCTTTTCAATATTTTTGACAGCTATTATATGAAGAAAAGGCTCGGTTACTTTTGTGGTATTTGACAGGTTTGAATTCATTAGTTGGGATGCTGGTTACATTCAGATTGGATCTAGGCATCTAGGCGCCTCAGGAACTTTTCTCTTAAACACTCATTTGTGCTGGCCAATTCCTAGAAGCAGGACTTCCATACTTGTGGTGGATACTAAAAAATGGTGGTCAGTGAGAGAGAAGCAACTTGCTTGGGAAGTATATGTCGTTGGCAAAGTCTTGAACCTCTCAAGGTAATCCCTTGTTATTGTTACTTGCTACGGAATTGCAGAATTTAATAGAATTCTGGCCCCGTCTTTTTAAAAAATCTGTCAGTAACCTATGAGCATGGTCTGTTCAGCCTGTATTACTTGGTCTTCCAAGTCTTCAACAAAGTACTTTTGCTCAACTGTAGAACACTCGCAGCACTTCCACACTCAGCTTAGACAAGACAGCAAGAGTCCTTGGAAACGAAACTTTCCAAACTATTGACAGATTAACATACACAACGGATGAGGATTTGTTTGCTTGCAGCCAACTGATAGTCTGATACTCTACAAATCCAAGTAAATTTAGAAATTGCAAATAGGTTCCAGCCATGTTTATAAAGTTGTATCACTTGTATGTATATTATAATATATACTGGCGTCACTATTGTACAGGAACAGGCATAGGTAGTAATATATACGTTGATTCAAGTAACACATACTACTTTCTTTGAAGTTTCACAGTGTAAGCTTTCCCAAGAAGCAGGTGCTTTGTTTGCATGCGGCGGTATGTTTAAAATTACCAGGCATATGGCTTATGGCTGTATATGAGACAGCTAGTTTAGCGCGTGCACACAGCCAAATTAGTTCACGACACCCCTCTATGATTCAAATCATATGAACACTTTGTCTCCTAGGCATCTATATATATTACAAAGTGTATGTAAGAATTACAATCTGTCATGTATTATCATCCCTTCTTTAGTAAGCTTTACTCATGCTAGATCATATATTTTAAAAAATATCGATATGAAAATTTGAATTCGCAACCTTAAGTATGAAATAAAAAGCTCCAAGCTTTCAATTATCCCTCTACCATAGTATTATTGCTTTTATCAAAATCAATGGTGATATACAAATGAAATTCAAAGTGAAGCTGCAAATTTTTTTAAAAATAATGTTAGTTATTACCTATAAATGATACTAGTTATTTTTAACTAGGAAAAATTGTATCTTACCACCTTTTGTTTATCACTTTTTGTAAATTACAACCTTTAGTTGTTTTTTTATATTTAAATTACCACATTTTGTCTCCATTCTTTATAAATTCCCACCAACTAAGATTTCCGTCAAGAAATCTGTTAGTGTGGGGTCCACTTCTTACTAACTTTACCAATTTATTTTTTAGTTTTTAACATTCATCCTTTTTAGAGCATAAGACATTGAAGCTCAGCTCATTTAGGTAGATTTGCATATAAATATGGAAATCAAGAACTATAAAGTTTGTGTTAGGACTAGTTTCAACATGATTTTGATCCATTTGGGAGCAGAAGGAGTTGAAGAAGGTAAGTGCAAGTTTTTAAGTATGAATTATAGGAGTTTTTGTTGACGAAAATTAGGGTTTTATGTGGTTTTGATTGTTCAATTGAATTAGGGTTTTGTTGTTAAATTGAAATAGGGTTTATCTTTGTTTAATTGAGTTAGGGTTTTTCTTGTTCAATTATATTAGAGTTTTGCTTGTTAAATTCAATTAGGGTTTTGTTTGTTGAATTGAATAGGGGTTTTGATTGTTTAATTGAAATAGGGTTTTCTTGTCCAATTGAATTATGATTTTGCTTGTTCAATTCATTTAGGATTTTTGGGTGTTCAATTGATTTATGATTTTTGCTTGGATGATTAAATTAGGGGTGTTGACTGTCTAATTGAATTAGGATTATTGGTTGTTTAGCTAAATAATCCCTAATTAGTTGATAATTCAAAGCTAAAACGAGTAATTTGTTAAGTTAGTAAGAAGTAGGCCCCACACTAATGGATTTCTTGGTGTGAATTTATGAAAAAATTGAGACAAAAGGTGGTAATTTTAAAAAGGAAAAAATTGCCAAAAATAAGCTAACCTTTGAACAGTCTTCCAAAAATAAGCCAAACTTTTGAAATTTCAGATATAAGCCAACCTTTGCATCATTTTAGTTAAATTTAGGTCATTGGTTTTAGTTTACCTATTAACACATGTTTAATTTAATTAATTATGGTTTTTTAATTAATAATTTTAATTTAATGTTTTAACTACACTAATACTACCTCCGTTTTTTTTAATATGCATGTTTGTTTTTGCAGGCGGACCAAGGAAATAGTGCAAAAGTAAGAGAGAAGGTTAGTAAAAGTAAGGAAAAAGTAAAAAAGGTAGAGAGAAGGAAAGAAAATGTAGGAGAGAAGTGTAATAATTAGGTGGATCAACCTTCGATTTATTGGAAAAAGATAAAAAAACACCCCAAAATGGAAATAAGTGCATATTACAAAAAATGGATGGAGTATTAGTTTCTCTCTCCTCCCTAACCCTCCCTCTTCTTGTTTCCTTTACTAGAACCCTGCACCACTAGGCAAACCGGCCACCAATCACTGACGTCTACTAGCGCCAACGTCCACCATCGCCGACACCGTCCTCTTTCTGCTATAACCTCCACCACCACCGCAACAATCACCCCCTCTTATTGCTCTTCCCACAACCACCACAACTAAACCAACACCACCATAACCAAATCCCATAACCAACCCCACAACCACCTTAGCCAACCCACCTCACCAAATTAAGCAGCACCACCGTCCCAAACCTACCCATGAACCTAGCAACGCCACCACACCAACCTCAGCGCACCACCGTTAACTCATCCACACCGCCAACCCGAACCCACTACTGCCACTAACCCGAACCCAATCCCAACGCACCAACAACCGACCAACTTTTGCCTCAAACTAACCACCATCAGACCAGCCCTTGCCTCGAACAACTGCAATTAACCCAATTTCAAACCCCCAACCCGACACCTAGATAACCCCACCCTGAAACCCAATCTGACCAACATTAACTCCGGAACAACCCCCACCACAAAACCACACAAAACCCCGTCGTGAAACCACCGAAAACCCACTGTGAAACCCCATCTCGCACCAAGCACCACCACCCTAAACCACCACAACCAAATTTTGAAGGAGGGAGATCAAATGAGATCAAAGGGAGAGAGAGAAAGAAAGCACTCAGAGGATGTGGCAGTGGAGGTCCAGTGGGTGGAGGTTGACTCGTGGATTTTGATGGTTGGAGGTAGGTGATGGTGGGTCGGTGATTTGATGAGGAAACAAGGAGGAAAGTAGGAGGAAAGAGGGAGGCTGGATTTCTGAGAGAGAGAAAAATTAAGAAAAAAATAAAGAGTAAAATAAAGAAGTTAAACAAATAAAACAAATAAATTACCTGTACAACAAGTAACAAGTTATCTGACCCAAAATTGGCTTAAGTGATGCAAAGGTTGGCTTATATCTGGAATTTTAAAAGTTTGGCTTATTTTTAGAAGATCGGCCAAATGTTGGCTTTTTTCTGGCAATTTTTCCTTTTAAAAAAATAACTAAATGTGGTAATTCACAAAAAGTGATACACAAAAGGTGGTAAGATACATTTTTTCCTTTTAACTACAACTAGCTTTCAGACCCGTGCAAAATGCACGGGGATTTTTTTGTTTATTTACTAATTATGTTCTTTAAATACAACCACTAAATTTTTCATTTTACACTATTCATACATCTACATTTAAACAACTATAATGTTTTATGTACAAAGATAAACATAGTAATGTAGAAAGGGAATAAACCCTTCGCCATTTAGAGAAATCAATTTTGAAAAGTGAACCATCCCTTTGACATTTAGAGATTGTTTTCTTCGACTGAAAACATGTGAACTAAATTGAACTGAATTGAATAGAGTTGAACTGAACATACCTTTAACTAAAATAAGAGGGGGAAGATAGGCCCTCACAATTATGAATATTTCATAAATGTCTATGTATACAGCAAATTTCGTAGTCTAAATAAATAAACCAAGAAATAACGTAACAAAGATAAAATTATATTGATAATGTGCGTTGGGTACAATTTCTGTATTACAGTTTATCTAAAATAAATTAAGTCCTCTGATTCTGTTCCGCAGCTTGATGTCAACACGTGTTGATGGCGACCTTGACTTGAGTATTGGATGACGTTCTGTCAACGTCAACCTGAGCCTGAGTGTGGGATGACGTTTTGTCAACGTCAACCTGAGTTGGAGTGTAGGGTGACGTTTTGTTAACGTCAACCTGAATTGGAGTTTTTGTTTAGGTTTATTCGAGTGAGGGCTGACACAGCTTGAATCTCTGTCGAATGTGTTTGAGTTTCTCTGAACAGTCGGCACAAATTTGATGTGCTTATTGACTACTTCCATAGAGGATTTCCAAGAGAAATTTGAGAGCTCTTGAGAATAAATGATCTTACGACCTCTGTAAGTGAAGGTGGAGAGGTCTATTTAGAGGGGATGGAAACCCTACATGGACTTTTGGTGGTGTGGGCTTGGTCCCGTTTATGACTTGGTAGTCTTTTTACCTTGTCCATTTAACCATCTATTTGGGCTAGTAATATGGACTGACCCAAATAATTTACAACCCAAATTATATTTATTTAATTTAGGTTTTATTTAGGTGGGCTAAATTAATTTAATTGGGCTATTATCTCTTTTAGCTCAAAACTAATTAATTTAATTATAATGTAAACGCTAATAAATTTTTAGTGTCTACAAATTGCCCCCTCGAGACAATGTTACTTACACGTTTTGAGGTGTTTAATTGTGACAGGGTCTCAACGTATTTGATTTTAGATTTAAGTTTATTTGCTTGTTGATGATCCATAGATTATACAACTCCAATAAAAGATATTTTTTTATCTTTTGATTGGTTTGTTTAGGATTAAAATCCTATTGGAACAAGGAACTTTAACTTGTGTGATCCGAAAAGATATTTTTTATCCTTTCCGATCAGTTTCCTTAGAGTTGTAATCCTATTAGAATATGGAATTCTAATTATTACCAAAATATAAAAGTAGACCAGAGGATTGCTAAGGTCAATTCACCTTTACTTTTGTTTCCAGTATATAAAAGATAACCATATGCTTAAGTTTTGTTTCGTCAGCGCCGCACAACGCCACAAGTAAGTCTCTGTTCTCCCTTTTTTTATGTCGTATGATGATACCATCATGTGATTTCACTTGCATCACCATGATCATCCTATTGTTTGCTTTATGTTGTATGATGATATGATACCACCATGTTATTTCGTTGGCAATTGGCATCAACATAATCATCCTATTTTTGCTTTGTTTGCTACACTTCGTCTTTTCTTTGTTTTTTTTTTGTTGTTTTTCTTATTTTTTCTTTTTGCTTTATTGTTTGACCTTGTTTCATCGTTTTGCTTGTGTGTTTTTTTTTTGGTAGAGAAAATGAAAGTGTTTTGTATATGTTTGTGTCATGTCTTCCAATTAATTAAAAATACTTGACCACCATGACTCTTTTGGGGAGTGACCCTTTTTTTAAATATATCGATTGTATTTGACTTGATATTTGCATATATCACAATACCACAATTTTGAATCTCCAAAATTTATACTCAAAATCTCAGTTTATATCTTCTCCCCCTTTTTTCAGTGATTGAATTTTGTGGTTCAATCTCGTGACTCTTGTCGTCAAAGAGTAGTTAGAAGTTTTCGAGCTTTTGAAGGTATAATATTTTTTTACCTTACTGTTCGAAATTCTTCTTTACTTAGTTATTTGTTCTGCATATTGTGTCGTTGTATGCCCCCTTTTTGTTTGTTGTCAACAGGAAACAATTTTTGAAGACACTTATAGAAGACCGTCGTGATGTTCCATCATGCTGGTCGTGATGAGTTCATCGGAGGTGTTAGGTCATCATGCTAGTCCTGATGAACCTATCTTCTTTAGATGGTATCTGGCGACACTTGTAGAAGGCCGTCGTGATGTTCCATCATGCTGGTCGTGATGAGTTCATCGAAGGTGTTAGGTCATCATGCTAGTCGTGATGAACCTATCATCTTTAGATGGTATTTGAAGACACTTGTAGAAGGCCGTCGTGATGTTCCATCATGCTGGTCGTGATGAGTTCATCGGAGGTGTTAGGTCACCATGCTAGTCGTGATGAACCTATCATCTTTAGATTGTATTTGAAGACACTAGTAGAAGACCGTCGTGATGTTCCATCATGCTGGTCGTGATGAGTTCATCGGAGGTGTTAGGTCATCATGCTAGTCGTGATGAACCTATCATCTTTAGATGGTATTTGAAGACATTAGTAGAAGGCCGTTGTGATGTTCCATCATGCTGGTCGTGATGAGTTCATCGGAGGTGTTAGGTCACCATGCTAGTCGTGGTGAACCTATCGTCTTTAGATGGTATTTGAAGACATTTATAGAAGGCCGTCGTGATGTTCCATCATGCTGGTCATGATGAGTTCATCGGAAGTGTTAGGTCACCATGCTAGTCGTGATGAACCTATCATCTTTAGATGGTATTTGAAGATACTACAGAAGACCATTGCGATGGGCCATCACGTTGTGCTCACCCTATGCATGACAAAAGGTACTTGATTCCTTTTTTTTATATTATTATTATTATTATTTGCACGATAGTCGACCTAATGCTAATAAACAATAATTTCATTTCAATTCATCTTCACCATATTTGCCACAATGAGACGATCATTTGTAAACATCTTCATGTTAATCGAAATTCAACCCATTTTTGATATTTGAGTGACGAGTTTGAGTGGCAACTTGAATATGAGGTTAAGATGGCACACTTGAGGGTTAACCAAATTTGAGGTTAGGATGACACGTTTTTTCGGCGTCAACCTGAATTTGAGGCAGCGACTTAGGATGTCAACCAAATTTGAAGTCAGGGTAACACGTTTGAGATGCTTAGATCTCTCTCTCTCTTTTTCTTACTCTCTTTTTTTGGTGTTATACTAATGCATTCCATTCACGTTTATGAATAAAAAGTCTTATTTTCTTTTTGTTTCGCCGTTCACAGTTTATACTCTTGCGGGCTAGGAGTATTACAATGAGTTTTTGTTTCGCCGTTCATAGTTTATACTCTTGCGGGCCAGGAGTATTACAATGTAATTTTTGTTTCGCCGTTCACAATTTATACTCTTGCGGGCCAGGAGTATTACAATGAGGATTTTTTGTTGTGGTGGTGGTGGCTGCACTTGAAATTTTTTATTTTCCAAGCTGCCTACGTACTTGCAAAATGATTATCAAATGACCTTGCAAGATCAAGCCAACGTAGTTCAAGTGATGCATTTTTTTTTTGCATGAGCAGTTTACCCTCTTACTTAGGAGCTTACATGAGCTTATAACTTTAAGAATAATATCTCTTCAGGAACTTGCCATTGATAGGTCCTACACGTAATCCTTCAGCGTCGACAATTTTGTAGGCTCCATTAGTGTAGACCTCTTGTACCACATAAGGATCATCCCATTTCGAAGTGAATTTACTCCCTGTTTTGCGAGAAGTAATGATGGGTCTTCTTACAGCTAGAACCATATCTCCTACTTGAAAGGAGTGAGGTCTGACTTTCTTGTTGAAGGCGCGTGACAGACGGGCCTGGTAGCACTCTGATTTTTGTTGTGCTTGAATCCTTTTTTCGTCAAGTGCTTCTAACTCGGCTAGTCGAAGTCTATCATTTTCATCACTTGTCAAACCTTCTTGTATGGCTATTCGTAATGAAGGGATTTGAAGTTCAAGGGGTAAAACAGCCTCAACACCATACACTAACGCATACGGGGTTGACTGTGTTGCAGATTTGTATGTTGTTCTGTATGCCCAGAGAGCTTCCCCTATTTTTTCATGCCAGTCACGCTTGGATTTGGCAATAACTTTGCTCAACAACTTGCACAACGTCTTGCTGAAAGCTTCGGCCTAGCCGTTTACAGGTGCATTGTACATCGATGACTTATGTTGAGTGAACTTGAACTTCTCACATAAATTGTTCATCAACTTATTGTAGAATGGCGTTCCGTTGTCGGTGACAATTCATCGGGGTACTCCAGACCTGTATATAATGTGAGTACGAATGAAGTCAACAACATTCTCCTTTTTGACCTCCCGAAGAGGGATGACTTCTGCCCATTTAGAAATGTAATCTGTAGCTGCCAAGATGTATGTGTGTCCCGCAGACGATTTTGGCGTGATTGGACCAACTACATCAAATCCCCATGCTTCAAAGGGCCAGGATGCAAGGGTTCCGGAGGTTGATGTATGAAATTAGCATGGATTTGACAAGCTTCACATTTCCTTGCGTAATCTATGCTGTCTTGCATCATAGTTGGCCAGTAATAGCCCATCCTTTTTATGCGGTCATGCAATTTTGGACCTGACTGGTGAGCACCACATACCCCAGAGTGAACTTCCTCTATTGTTTGCTTTGCTTCTTCATCTCCTAGACATCTCAACCATAGTCCATGAAAGGAACGTCGGTAAAGAGTCCCCTTATAATATATGAAACGTGAGGCTCGACGACGAATCTCCGTTCGGTGCCTTGCATCACTTGGCAGTTTTTCATGAGCCAAGTAATCAATAATTGGTTGACGCCAATCTTCTTCGTCAATTTGATAGACAGATATGATGTCAACTTCTTCAACATCCTCTTCGTCCGAGGCGGCAATCCATACTTCTTCCATATCTTCTTCATCTGGAGCGACAACCCAGTGTTTGCAAACGGGTACTACTGTAGTGTCCTCTGCCCCCAGTGCCAAGGTGGCTGCAAGCCCAACAAGTGCGTCAGCCATTTTGTTGGCACTCCTTAGGACATGCTTTAACTTGAAGGTATCGAGCATGTCGAGTAACTTCAATGCTTGTTTCTGATAAGGGACAAGATCTTCTTTTTTAACTTCATATTCCCTTGAAAGTTGCTTTAGAACCAACTCCGAGTCACCATAAATGTCTAAGTCTTTGAGTCCCATTTCAATTGCCATTTGTAGACCTAGTGTGAGCGCTTGATACTCAACCATGTTATTTGTGCATAATTGAGTCAACACGAAAGAGTAAGTCAGTACATGCTTCTTTGGGGACATGAAGACAACTCCTGCCCCCGCGCCATCTCGACGAGCAGCACCGTCGACGTACATTTGCCAAGGCGGGAGTATGTCAATGAAAAATAAATCTTCGCCTGGCAAGTCATCTGAAAGTTCCCACTCCGCTGGCACTGGATGATCTGCAAAGAAGTCGGCAATTGCTTGTCCCTTGAAAACCTTTTGAGGGACATACACGATGTCGTATTGTTTTATAAGCATGGCCCACCTCGCAAGTCTTCCAGACAATACTGGCTTTTAAAGGATGTACTTTATTGGGTCAGCTTTTGAGATGGCACGGACTGTATGAGCTTGCATGTAATGCCTTAACTTTTGAATTGCAAAGACCAAAGCAAGACAAATTTTTTCCATGGGTGAGTAGTTCAGCTCGACACTTATCAAGGTTCGACTCAAGTAGTAAAGCGCCGTTTCTTTGCCATTTTCTATTTCTTGGGCACACATTGCCCCCAGGGATCCCTCTTGAGCCGCAATGTACAAAATGAGCGGCTTTCCTTTTACTGGTGCCCCAAAGACAGGACGAGAAGACAAGTACTTCTTTATGCTTTCAAAGCCTTTCTTACATGGATCATCCCATTCAAATGGGGCATCCTTTCTCATGAGATGACTAAAGGGATGACATCTCCCAGCTAGATTGGAGATAAACCTTCTGATGTACGCAAGACGTCCTTGTAAACTGCGCAACTCTTTAAGGTTTCTTGGTTCAGGCATTTCTTGAATTGCCTTAATTTTGGCTTGGTCAGTGTCAATACCTCTATGCTTGACAAAGAAACCTAGAAATTTCCCTGAGGTAACGTCAAACGCACACTTAAGAGGGTTCATTTTCAGTCGACATTCCCGTAGTCTTTGAAAGACTTTACGAAGGTCACATAAATGGTTCTCCCTCTTTTTTTATTTGACCACTAAGTCATCAACATAACATTCCACAATTTTGTGCATCATGTCTTCAAACATCTTCTGCATTGCGCGTTGATACGTAGCTCCAGCGTTCTTTAACCCAAATGGCATGACCACATAGCAAAATATTCCTTTTGGGGTACGAAAAGCGGTGGCCTCTTGATCTTCAGGTGCCATGAGTATCTGATTATAGCCAGCAGTACAATCCATAAAGGACAAGGCTTCATGACCAGTAATAGCGTCACTCATGATTTCCACCACAGGAAGTGGGAAATCATCTTTTGGACAAGCTTCATTTAGGTCACAGAAATCTACACAGATTCGCAATTGCCCGTTTTTCTTTCTCACTGGAACAATGTTTGCTACCCATGTGGGATACTTAACTTCACGAATTAACCCTGCGTCGATGAGCTTGTTTACTTCAAATTCGATCTCGGGAATCATTTCAGGTCTGAAACGTCTTTGGGACTGTTTCTTTGGGCTCATGCCTTTTTTGACGGCCAGTCGGTGGACAGCGACTTTTGGGTCGAGTCCAGGCATCTCCTTCTAACTCCATGCAAAGACATCTTTGTATTCAGAGAGTAGATTGAAGTACTCTTCTTCTTCTTCTTGTGATAGATGAGCACTAATATAAACGGGGCGTGGTTCGTCTGGAGTTCCTAGGTTCAACTCTTTTAGATCATCCACAGTGGCTTGCCCCCGTCCTCGAGAGATTTAGGTGCCTCGTCTGTCTCTACTTATTCATCACAATCATGAGCTTCATGGCCCGTGATATGATTTGAAGACACAAGTTCAAAATTTTCCTCTTCTTTTCTGTCAGACGGGGTACTCTGGTTGGTATGTACCACAACCCTCCCCTTCACTTTTAAAGGTCCATGCTCGATGATGTCTACCACTTGTGTGCGCTTCATGCGAGAAGGCACAACACTCTTAAGTTCACTGTCTTCTTTAACTTTGTCGTCCCTCCTTCCAATGCGACTCATCACTGATTGCCTTTGTCGATGGTTACTTGAGGCTGACACGCCTAGACGATCAAAAAATTGTGCTTTCTTCTTAAAAGGGAGAGTGTTTTGATGTGAAATGTGACTTTTTAAAACCGCACCCTCTTTCTTTCCATTCCCTCTAAGCCTTTCAAATACGAATTCACGCTTCTTAGGGGCAGGTGGTTGCAATCGATCAAAAACTAACACCCTTGGATTAGCTGCATTATTTTCACCTTCTTTTCTTTCGGCCTCCTCAGCAGTAATATATTGTGTAGAAGAAGTATTCTTCCTATGTCGTGCAGAAATCCGAATAGGTCTTGGAGGATCGAACCCCAAACCTAATTTAGTTGGTTGAACCATCGTACCGTGCTCTTGTAATCTCTTCTGTGTGTCATTAAGTCCATGAGATTTTGCTTCAATTAGCTTCCCCATAGGTGCTGGGTTTTCAAAGTCATACCCAGATTTTGCCAAGAGCTTATAGGCATTGGGATCAAATCTACCCTTATTAAGCCATTTTCTTCTAGCTGTCTCCTCAGATTCTGATATTGGAGGCTTGAAAATTTGACTTTGGTTGGCCTTAGACAAGGGAAGCATTGTTTCATTCTTCAAAGTTTGAATAGTACTTACGTCCACCCGTGCATTTATCTTTGGCTCAACTTTTACATCTTGGCATCCTGTGAATGGGGACTCCCCTTCCTTACAACGAGACTTGGGAACATATCTCAAGACTGGAGTTCTTGATGTTGCCCCCATGTCTTTCACAGGTTGAGCGACACTTTGTTCATTCGTCTTTCCCATGTACTGTTGCTCGGTATTACTAGGTGGCTTGCTAGAGTTTGAAGATGAAGGGACATCTTCATTTTTCTTAACGCCCCTTTTATCTGTCGAGGTAATTTGGGATGGTAACATCTCACTTGAGGCTTCCCCGTCTTCAAAAAACTTAGCATCAGCGAAGTAGGAATCTGCTTTGCTAAAGGGTTTAACATCTGCATTTATTTTCTTCTCACCTCCACGATAGTGCTTAAGACATTGATGGAGGGTTGATGCGACTACACCATTTTCATGTAGCCAAGGCCTTCCAAGCAACATCTTATATGATGTCTTTGTGTCAATCACATGGAAGAGGGTGGATGAAGTTAGTTCTCCCATACTCAGGTCTAGGCGTATGATGCCTATTGCACGTTGACTATTTAGATCGAATCCTTGAATCACTATACGACTATTAGACAACTCCTCCATTGTAATCCCTAATTCCATCATAGTGTTTTTTGGCATGATGTTGACAGCTGAGCCTCCATCTACTAAAATGCGGTTGATCCTTTGCTCAAGTATGTAGCCAGAGACAAACAATGGTCAGTTGTGAGGTTTTGAACCCAACAACAGATCCTCATCTGTAAAGGCTAAGGCAGAGTTACAAGATGCACAATTAGCAGAGCTTTGAATGAGTTCTTCAACCCCTTTTATCTTGTCATCATATAATTCTAGTTGTTAAAGTGCAAGAGCCACTTGCTGACACATTTCTCGAGGCAGTTTGAAGATTTGCCCCCATCCCATCCGTGTTGGAAGGGCCTCTAATACAGTTAAAACTTTTGGGTCCATTTCAGTTCCGGAATGTTGAAGAGTCAGTTTGAAAGACACTTTGCTCTCTTCAGCAGGAGAATTATCTTCCTCACTGTCCTCCATTACTTCTTGCTCATTCTCCACAAAGGAGACAATGTTGACAGAAACCACAGTGAAGTAATCTTCGGGAAAGAATTCATGTAAGATTATGGGCGTAAGCGGTTCTTGTTCAAGTAAATCAATGGGAAGGACTTGTGTCTTGACACTTTTCTTTGGCTTCTTCTTCCCTTTCGAGCGCTTAGGGCCCTTCTTCCTTTGTTGCTTCTTTTGTCGGCGGAAAGGTTGTGACTGTGGCCTTGTTTGCTTTCTAGGCCTCCTTCTTGTGACCAATGTCCACCCTTTGTCATCTTCTTCGTGAGGGGCGATAACCAAAGTTTCATGCTCAACATGTGACATGTTGGCCATTGAAGTACTTGGTCTTGCCACATACACAATCACATGCTCCAAACTTCCGAACTGCAAAATTTGAGCTTGCCATGGAGATTCTATCACGGCGGATGCATGATTAGTCTCAACTGTTTCATCAAGGTCCAACTCGATTCTCCCATCCTTCTAGCTGCATGATTTTTTCTTTAAGTGTTATACACTTCTCGATGTGGTGACTAACCATCCTATGGTATCGGCAGTAGTTGGGGTCAACAGTCTTTCCAACATCCGCGGGCCGTTTAGATTCGGGAAGCTCGATGACCTTATTCTCAAGTAAGTCATCTAGCATTCCAGACAAGTCAGAATCCGGGAATGGGTACTTCTTTGCTTGCAATTTTTTTTAAAGTGGGCCTATCCTTCTTAGGCTCTCTTGAGGATGAACTCCTTTTGTCTTCAGTGCTCGCCTTTCCAGAAATCTTGACAGGCCCAGAAGTGGATGTGATCGACATCGACTCCTTAGTTGAACTTTTCGAAGATTTGTCACCTTTCTTGAAATCTTTCTTTTCCTTCTTCATTTAATAAGAAGCATGACTTTTACCACGATTATTGGCTATAGTTAGCTCCATGTCATGAGCTCGAGTAGCCAACACTTGGAAAGACCTAGGCTTTATACCTTGCAAGATATAAAGTAAGTCCCAGTCCATTCTGTGTATACGCATCTCGACAGCAGATACTTCAGTCAAACGGTCTTTGCACGCTAGACTCAGAGCGCGCCATCGGTTGATGTAATCAATGACCGGCTCGTCTTTCCACTGTTGAGTTTTAGTTAACTCAATCATGCTAACTACACGTTGAGTGCTGTAAAACCTATTTTGGAACTCTATCTCCATTTCGTCCCAACTATCAATAGATTCCGGAGATAAGTCAATGTACCAGTTAAAGGCGATGCCTTTAAGGGAGCGAACAAACTGTTTCACTAGCAAGTCACCTGTAGTGTTGGCATTATTGCACGTCTCTATAAAGTGGGCAACGTGTTGTTTAGGACTTCCCTTCCCATCAAATTCTGAAACTTGGGGGTTGGTAACCATGAGGCATACGCAACCTATCGATCCTCTTGGTGTAAGGTTTCACATAGCGCTGACTACCTTGAGAACCTTCCCCAAGTTGACCCTTGACAGCGTTAGCTATCATATCTTGGAGTTGTTTAGCAGTCAATGGAATGTGAGAGTTGTCTTTCACAGATTTATCACTCTCACTTCCGCTTTCACTGTCACTATGCTTAGATGATCCATCCATTGAACTTTTCTCAAGCTTCTTGTTCAGGGTAGCGATTTGATCATTCTGAAGTTTGATTTGAGCATCTTTTTCCTCTCCATATTTTATCAATTTATGGAGTAGATTATTCATCTCAGCAAGTTGCTCTTCAATAGTTTTTGTTGAAGTCACCATGACAGCAGCAGTGAATGACTTAGAGACTTGAGATGATCTTTCTATGTCAGGGGTCTCCAGAGGTGAAGAGGCCGAGGAGTCACTACTGGATTCAGCATCACCGTCGACCCTAAATGGGCTAAAGAGGGGACTGGTACGAACGACCAATCTCTCTGACCGTTCAGTTGCAGTTTGCTTCCATTTGAGGGGAGCAGCAGATGGTTGGTCAAACTCAGCTGCAGAGCTAGAGCCAAACAATGGCACTTCACTCTCTTTGCGAAAAGAAGACGTGATGGCATTTTCAGAAACAATTTGCCTAACTGATTTGCGTTGACGGGTAGGGATTGTCGCAACTCGAAGGCTTGCAGCAGCAGTGGCGACATCAACTTTCTTCATTCCTCTTGTGTTTACACCAAGAGTCTGGTCGGCAATGAAGTCGCCTACTGTCACAGTCTTTCGCTGGGTAGCATCAGAGTTGTTAGTGAACTCAACAATGTTCTTCCTTGAAGCCATTGATCTTATAGTAGTTGAATTTTTTTTTTTACGAAACAGAGATGAGAGGCAGAGATGTCCCACCGGGCGTGCCAAAATTTGTATACAACAAATTTCGTAGTCTAAATAAATAAACCAAGAAATAACGTAACAAAGATAAAATTATATGATAATGTGCGTTGGGTACAATCTCTGTATTACAGTTTATCTAAAATAAATTAAGTCCTCTGATTCTGTTCCGCAGCTTGATGTCGACACGTTTTGATGGCGACCTTGACTTGAGTATTGGATGACGTTCTGTCAACGTCAACCTGAGCCTGAGTGTGGGATGACGTTTTGTCAACGTCAACCTGAGTTTGAGTGTAGGGTGACGTTTTGTTAACTTCAACCTGAATTTGAGTTTTTGTTTAGGTTTATTCGAGTGAGGGCTGTCACAGCTTGAATCTCAGTCGAATGTGTTTGAGTTTCTCTGAACAGTCTGCACAAATTTGATGTGCTTATTGACTACTTCCATAGAGGATTTCCAAGAGAAATTTGAGAGCTCTTGAGAATAAATGATCTTACGACCTCTGTAACTGAAGGTGGAGAGGTCTATTTAGAGGGGATGGAAACCCTACATGGACTTTTGGTGGTGTGGGCTTGGTCCCGTTTATGACTTGGTAGTCTTTTTACCTTATTTATTTAACCATCTATTTGGGCTAGTTATGGACTGACCCAAATAATTTACAACCCAAATTATATTTATTTAATTTAGGTTTTATTTAGGTGGGCTAAATTAATTAAATTGGGCTATTATTTCTTTTAGCTCAAAACTAATTAATTTAATTATAATGTAAACGCTAATAAATTTTTAGTGTCTACAGTTTACTTCCTCCTTTTTTTACTTTTTAAAAGATTAAAATGACTTGATATTATCTTTTTAGAGAATATTATTTCTTGATTATGAATGAGAGTAGTACATCGTATAGTTCGCGGCGTGAGTATTTCATTTATAGTCTAACATTTAAAATTTTTATTTTTTATTTAACTCTCTCCAAATTTTCCTTCCTTTTTTCATTATTGATTATATTAATCTATCTATCAATACATAAATTGATAAAAGTTGTCAAACTTGACATATATGTTACTCCCTTTGCTTTTTAATAAGGACATTTTTCCATTTAGTACCTAATTATTACACTTCTCTCCTACTTTTTCTTTCCTTCTCTTTACCTTTTTTCACTTTTTTTTCGTACGTTTATCATCCTTCACTCTTTCTTTTGCACTTTTTCCTGATTCGCGAAAAAGCAAACGTGCTCCCTATTTTTAGAAAAACGGAGGGAGTATATTATACTTCAATTTTTTGTTAAAATTGCACCATGATCTATCATGTTGAATTGTTGATGAATCTATCAAATTTGATGAAGTACTCCCTCCGTTCCCTTTTGATGTTCCCATTTGAAATATGGGGAAAAATCGATGTAAATTGAGGTGATGAGAATCTTTTTAATTTTAAATTGTAATGTGTACTTTGATACCTTTTTGCTTTTGAAAAAGTAAGAGAGAGAAAGAAAATGGGTGATTGGAAAATAAAAGATTCTAAAGTGAGCTATTTCTGAAAACAAAATGTAAAAAATGTAGTAAATATTTGGTTTTTAAAGGGTAAGATGGGGAAATAAATATTCTTACAATAGAAAAGATTCAAAGTGGAAAGAACTTTTTCAAACATCCCAAAAAGGAAAATGGAAACATCAAAAGAGAAAGTAGGAAGTACTCCTGATATCACATGAAACTATTATGTTATATCATATACATAATTTTTCCATAAGTATCTATAAATGTACATAATCTAATCTTAACACTAAAATTATTATCTTATAAAATATATTACGTCTATACAATTCTAATAGAACACAAATCTGTTTGAATTTTCCAAAATTGTGTGCTTATTAAGTTAGTTGGATATAATATATGGAAAAGAATAAGACTTTTCCCCTAAGGCATTTTTATATAAGCTTTTTTCAAATTGGAAATTTCCCATATAATATGATATTTAAATTTGAATTATTCCAAAAATTAAATAATGGGAAAGAAACTTTTCAAATCCCTATTATTACAAAATTCCTCAAATATACATATTGTAATAATTTTTTAAAATATTAAAGGAAAAATTGACAGGAAAAATCCCACCTTTGGCCGATCTTCCACCACTGATACCACCTTCAATTAATCCAGCAATAATCCCACCTTCGACAACCATATTCTCTCATTGGACTGTGACCTATTGGTAACCTACAATTGAGGGTAATCTTCCTAATTACATGATTAATAGCTCATTAGGTATATTTTAAACTTAAAATTTTAATTAATTAATATTTTAAATCAAATTTAATAAAAAAAACCTACCCCCTCCCCTCCCCTTCCCCTTCCCCCTACTGCTGCCACCCCACCCCACCACCTCCCCTTCCCCTGCCACCCTCCCCCGCCCCCGCTGCCTCCCCTTCATCTTACAAGATATTACTAGATGAATATTACAAGATGGGTTCCAAAAAATAAACTCAAACTTTTGTGAGTCATCACCATTTTTTACAAACCAAGAACAAAACTCCATTACAAGACCCACAAACTGAAACTTCATAATCAGTAAAAAAAAGTGGGTAAATCAAACCTTGCATTAGTAGTAAAATCAAGACCAAAAGACCCTAACTTTCATGGAGTTGATTCAAGGTAACTTCCATAGTTGAGAATAAGAAGTTCTTTGTTGATGGAGATAGAATGGTTAAGATGAATTCTAATGAAATGGGTGTTTTTGATTAGGGAATTCCAAGATTTTGTAACAAATTTGAAGCGAATAAGAGATTTAGTGGGTAGTCGAGTAAGAATGGAGGTTATGATCTCCATTGGAAGTTCTGCCATTGTTGTGGGAGAAGAAGAATGGAGTAGGAAAATGGTGAAAATGACGACAGCTTTTCTGCCATGAAATCAAGCAGCAGCGGGCTCCGGTGGGGCTGCGGTGGCGACGCTGGCGCTGGCTACTCCTTGGTCGCCGGTCGCCGATCAAATAAGAAGAGGAGGGTGGCAGGGGAAGGGGAGGGGATGAGGGTGGGGTGGCATCAGGCGTGGCAACAGTGGGGAAGGGGAGGGGATAGGTTTTGGGTTTTCCTTATTTTTTAAAGTTTTTTTTTAAAAGTCAACGGTAATTTTGGCTGGTCAAACAAATTGCTATCATCTTGTACCAATGAGAGAATATGGGTGTCAAATGTGGGATTATTGTTGGATTAATTAAAGGTGGTACCAGTGGTGGAAGTCCGGCCAAAGGTGGATTATTCCTATCAATTTTTCCAATATTAAATGACTTGATATTATAATTTGTAGAGAATATTATCTCTTGATTATGAAAGAAAATATTATATTGTACTTCATACGTCCCAAAAAATACTCATTCATTTTTAATTTGTCCCAGAAATCTCTAACCACTTCTATTTATGGATATGACTCACTATTATTTTATTATTTTATTCTTTTGACTTTTCAACCATGAGATCCATGACCCATGACTCTATCACATCCAAAGAAAATAATTCCCCACTAACTCCTATCAAATCTCCCTTTTTTTTAATAAAATACAATCGATAATCAAACAACAACGTAACTTATCATCTAAAACTATATGTCTAATCAGGTGTATAGAGATTTATGGGACGGAGGAAGTATAATTCACTGCGTGATAATTTCATCTTTAGTTTAACATTTAAGAAATTTGTTTTATATCTTATGCTCTCCAACTTTTCCTTCATTGACAAAGATTGTCAAATTTGATATATGTGTTATATCATACTTAGATGTTTTAAATTGCCTCATAATATTTATCATGTTGATGAATCTATCCATATATAAATAAATTCTACCATTGTCTTTTAACTATACTATGTTGGATCCTATTAAAATTAAAAAAAGATTTTAACCCTAGATTCTATTATGGAGATAGAATTGACTTGATCTAATAAGGACCACCTAATTTTAATTTAAAATTAGACAACAATCCAAGCTCAATTGAATGAAGAAAATGAAGCAACTTTCTAAATAAAGTAATCGGTTTTTTGAATAAAACAATGGATTTAAATTAGACCGCCTCTTTTAATAACTTTTGGATACAATTGATGATATTGTCTAAATTAATACCTCCCCAATTTGAGCCAAAACAAAACGTACGTGTTAGTCTAGTATGAACACTAGATCAACTACAAGAGGGGGGGGGTGAATTGTAGTTGTGGGGATTTTAGACACTTTTTGGGGAATTTAAAAACTCTTAGATAAACAAAAGAGAATAAGCTAAAAAGAATAGAACGAAGAGTAGGAACACAGAGAGATACTTTTAACAAGGTTCTCTTCCAAAATTCTTTAGGAAGAAACCCTGCCTTCTCTTATTTATAATAGCATTTACAACTCAATACAACCTATTAAAAATCACTTCTCACTCTGTTCCTCTAGGAACTTTTTCCTGTTCCTCTAGGAACTTGACCCTGTTCCTATAGGAACTTGTTCCCAGTCACCTTGTTCCCACTGAACACGTGACTTTCTCACTCGACTTCACTTGAAGTCTTCTCACTTGACTTCACTCGAAGTCTTCTCTTTCTCTCTTGATTACACAAGTTTCTCTCTTAAATTTCTCTCACCCAACACTCAAAAACGAATACAATATATTTTCTATGAAGAGGAGTAAATAGAATGAAAACTTTCTAAATATATATATGAACATTAAATTCTGAAAAGTCAGTCTTCATTTTGTGCAGCCTTCACACTATTTATAGGAGTTTAAACAACCTCTTATTCTTGCTCTTCAAGGTAGTTATGGCTGCTTAATTGTAGGCCATGATCTCCATGTTTGTAGCCATTATTCCCATGAAGCTTGCCCACTTAGTCCATGTCTTAGTCAGCCACAATCTCCACTAAATCAGCATGTAGTTAGCTTGTTGACTGCTGAATACTTGATGGTTAGTTAGACCTCCTAGATTCCAGGAACTAACTGACCAGTCAGTTTCTGGTTGTTCCTAGAAACCAGGAACTGCTAACAGAATTAGTTGCTGAGTAAGTCTTGGTTGTTACACGCTCCTTATAATCAGTAAGTTGTTGCTAAGTTGTTACACACTCAGTAGCACTTCCTCCACAATCGTAGCATGCTGTTGGTAGTGGTCATAGTTGGTTGCTGCACTTCCTAGATTGTAGGAACTAACTTAGTAGTCAGTCAACTGACTTCCTGAATTCTAGGAACTAACTTCCTAGATTCTAGGAACAGGCTGGCTGGGCAGTTTTCTTCTTCAAAAGCATGGACATAGTGTTTGTTACACTAGATTTGACTCGTTCAAATCTGCACAAACACATCAAGAAATACTCCATCTAATATCATGGAATTTTATTTTATTTAAAATAATATTCCATGTAATTAGGTTAATTAAAAGCAAATAATATTATATTTATATGAGTGCTTAATAATTAATTTAAAATAACTTGACTAGGTTAAACTCTTAACCTTTTCTTCACAAGTCATAATTAAATTAATTATTTCCATAAGTCATAAAATAAATAAAGAACGGATAAATATAAAATTAAATCCTAAATAAAATCTAAGTCTATGAAATAAACCTAAGTTCAAAACATTATTTATTTTAGTGAATATAATAATTAATTTAAATAACTTGATTAGGTTAAACTCTTAACCATTTTTCCACAAGTTAAAATTAAACTAATTATTAATCCAACACATGAAATGATAAAAATGATTTATATACATTTTACTATAAAGATAGGTGCCCAGGTGTGGTCTGTTTTTGACTCCTAATGGCTTCCTGAGGATCCTGATAAAGCGAGAAGGAGTGTTAGGAATAAAGATGACATGTGATTTGTCGAAGTTGATCATCTCCCAGAGATCTTGCAGAAATCTTCAATACTTTTCTTGAGCTCCCAGCAACAATTCGGGGATGCTTCAAAGAAGAATAAAGCATCATCTGCAAAAAAGAGATGGTTGATGGGCGGGGCTGATCTCGCAAGTTTGATTCCCTTAATCTTTCCCTCCACTTGTTTTCTTAAAAGCTACCTCGATAGGGTTTCCATGCATAAGATAAACAAGTAAGGGGATATGGGATCTCCCTGCCTAAGTCCTGCCTTAGGAGTAAAGAAGTTTGTTGGTTCACCATTCACCAGGATTGAATAAGAGACTGTGGAGACACATTGCATGATCCAGTTAATCCAAACCAGTGGAAACCCATATCTTTGTAGTACTTGTTCCAGAAAATTCCAGCTTATTATGTCGTATGCTTTACTCAAGTCCACCTTAAGAACTCCTTCGAACTTGGCTCCTTTCTTTTTTCTTCTAATATTTGCCATGATTTCATGTGCTATGAGACAATTATCAGCCATTGCACGACCAGGAACAAAAGCATTCTGATTTTCGCCCACTAACTCCTTCAGAACTGGTTTCAGCCTCTCCACCAAGACCTTTGTGATGATTAATAGAGGGAGTTACAGAGACTAATAGGTCGGAAGTCTGTTACCTGGTGAGCATTTTCCTTCTTTGGGATTAGTGTGATGTAGGTTTTATTGAGAGCTTTAGGCATGTATCCACTAGCAAAGAAGGAGTTAACTCCATGTATTATGTCCTTTCCTACTCTGTCCCAGTAGACATGAAAGAAGCCAGGAGGAATTCCATCTGGGCCGGAGATTTAAAAGGTTTCGATTTGAATGTGGCATCCTTGATCTCCTTATCAATAAAAGGCCTTTAGACCCAGGTAATTTGAGCTGGAGAGAGAGGGGTAATGTTACTGAAGAAATCATGATCATCATCAGGAGGGGGTTCGAGACTGGGATTGAGCAAATGATTATAGAAGTCATAAAATTTGGTTTTGATTTCCTTGCTCTCCGTGATCCACCGATCGCCCTCCTTGATAAACCTGATTTCATTGCACATTTTCCTTGTCTTGACACTTTGAAAGAAGAAACCCTTGCTCTGGTCTCCAAGAAGATCCCATCTCTACTTTGCTCTTTGTCTCCAATACCACCAATGATGTTCTATTTCTTTGACACACGAGTTTCTAAGCATCTTCTCCCGATCTGCCTGCTCAGTTGCCATAACACGACTTTGCTCTTTGTGCCTCCTCCAGCTTGTCTTTAAAGTCATCCCAGTTCAATCCCTTTTGGGATTTATAATCTAGACACCATCTCTTCAAAGCAAAACGGACAGAATCCAGCTTCCGCTTTAATTTCTCCAAATAAGGACCTTCATAGGGAATCCCCCATTATCTTTCGATGATTCCTTTGACGTCACTATCTCTAAGACACCACGCTTCAAGCTTGTATGGTCTCCTTTTCTTTGGCCAGGTTTGTTCAAGTTTGAGTACAATAGGATTGTGATCCGAGAGAATGATAGGAAGCTTAAGGACTTTTCGTTTCGGGAATTGAGTAAGCCATTCATCATTAGCAAACGCCTTATCAATTTCCTCATAGATAGCTTCGTTACCCGCTCTATTGTTCGTCGATGTAAAGTGAACACCTTCAGATGGAAGTTGGTGTAGTCTATTTGACAATCTCCAGCTTTGAAACTCACTAGCCCCAAGGAGATACTTTGCACCCCCAAGTTTCTGGCTTTGTGTTTCCACTTGGTTAAAATCACCAATCAAACAATTCCTCCATGTAGGTTTGATATTGCCGACTAGATTTCCGACTAAATCTTAGTTTTGTCCGAATAATTAGGCGATCCGTACACAAAGATCATATGATATTCATAGAGAGGTTTGTAAACAACCTGGATTACAACATAGTTAGGAGTGACTAGCTTGACACTAACTTGGACTCTACTAGTCCAACAAAATAAAAGGCCACCTGCCTTGCCTACACCATCCGACCCAACAACTCCATGAAACCCCATGCTTTTGAAAATTGGTTTCAGGTAGTCGACCTTACATTTAGTTTCTGCTAAACAAAGTAGATCTACATTACTACTACTTATTACATATTTAATAAACTGAAAAGTAGGGGATGATAAGTTAGTTAACCCCCTACAATTCCAACTAAGGGTGGTCATCCAGCTTTCGAAGGCTGTGGGCCAGCCGTGCCATTCATCAGATACGCTGGGATGTTGGAGGAGCCCAATGTTGACTCTCACAGGAATATTTTCCATCAGCTTTTCGTTTTCCTCTTCAAAGAAACAGTCATCCTCGTCAATCAGTCCAAATTTCAGTTTCCCTTTTCCCTTATATTTCAGTTGTCTTTTCTTTCTTTTAGGTGGTGATTGTGCAAAAGAACAAGGCTCTAATTTGTGCTTTTTAGGAGTTGAGTTTAGATCGGGTAAGTCAGACTCCTTACCTTCTTCCTTGATCACCATCTTCTTCTCAGTCTTCCCCGGCACACAGAAGCAACTAGGGCATCTATGCTTCCTCTTCTGGCTCGGTTTCTTCATCTCCTTCGCGTTCCCACCTTTTCCTTTTGCCTTTCTTTTCAGCCGCATCAACCTCCGGTTCAACTCGTTTCTGCCGCTCAATTTCAGCCACAATAATTGGGTTCCCAACTTCATGATTCATCTTAGCTATCATAACAACGATCTCGTCCATCGAAGGTAGGCTGTCAGTTGGTACATAATCCGAGTGAGCCGAGGAGAACGAGTTTTCTGATTTTGGTGAGTTTGGCGGGTTATTATCAGAGGTGATTTTGTTAAATGAGTTAAGTTGTCTTATTTTCCCTAAATGTAAAATTCATCAAGCGTTTTTATGTAGAGTTTTTGTGAAATATCTTCCGTATGAAAGTGTGTCACCACAATTGATTCTATGTTTTGTACTTAGTCATGAGTTAAAATTTATAAGATGACTCGATGATGTCTTTGTAATATTCTCCTTATTGTCCATATTGCTAATGGTTAGTCAAGAGGAAGAAGAAGTAAAAGGTGTAGTTCCTTTCATCTAAGGAATTCATATGTTATACATTCCACATGAATCAAGTGCATTACGTATGAATGTCCAATTTTGTTTACACATGAGTTATATCATTCCATAAATTCTCATACTTCTTATTCTACCTTATATTTTCAATGATCTTAAAAGTTCCTCCAAATTATTCCATATCACATCTATATTACTTTTTCTTTGAATCCAATTCACCATATATTCAAATCATTTGGTTTGTTTTCCTCCATTATAACTTTACAAATTGATGATGATGTAACAATTGAAGGGGAACAAAGAAAAGAAAAAGAAAAGCTTGAGGGAGAATAAGTTGATATGGAGAAGAAAAGAGAGTTTGAGGGAGACAAAGATGAAGAAAAAAATATATGAGAGAAATAGGAGAATAAAAGGATAGATGTGTGAGAGGGAGTAATAGAAGAGAAAAAGTTCCAAAAATGTTCAAGTTCCTACTTCTACAAAGCTGTCAAAAAAAATATGGGTTCTAGTAGTCCCAAATGTGTTCCTTTAGTATCAAATCTAAAGTAAACAAAAGGAATAAGTTGTTTCCTTGAAACTCAAAATAAGGAACAGACAGCAGAATTATATTCAAAGTATTAAAAAAAAGTAAGGAACTACATGCTTTTTGAAAGGAACGAGTGTGTGTTTCAACGGCAAATCACAAGAAAACCGAAAGTTAGGAAAGGTAAAGGTGGAAGAACAAGTGACCAATTCATACATATATATCTTTGCCACATAGCCTATTCCAACCATTCTTTCATAAAATGAGCCTTTGATCGTCTCTTTTTATTGGACATTTCGTTTGTTTGCTTTAATATGGATTGTACTTTGGTAATAATGGTGGTTTATGTTTAACATGCTTTATCTTCTTTGACTAACTGATTAACATGTGCATGAGGATGGCTAATATTACTAGATTAATCTTTTAGCTATTTGAAATTTTTAACTCATGTTGGACCATTAATTTTATGGTTATGGTGGTGTGGTATCACTATAAATTTGGAAGGTTGATCATGAATTCTTCAAAACAAATTTGCTTTTTGATGATGTCAAAAGGGGGAAGATTATGGCAAAGTAACTTATTTATTATTCTTATTATGGTTTATTCTCTACTTAACATGATCTTGCATTGTAATATTATATTATATTTATGTTAGTTTTTATATTACTTTGCTTTGGTTTGTCAACACCAAAAAGGGGGAAATTATTGACCCAATATGGTTTTGATGATGACAAACTAAAGTAAATAACTAACAGAGTTTATGAGTTTTATGTTTGCAAGAATCATTGTGAAAGGTTGTGCCTATAGCATTGAGAATGCTTGTTGATAAAGGTGTACGAGGTGCATTGTTCCTATGGATAAAGATAATACTACAATCAAGGTTGAAGTGAAGAGGCTTGAATTGAAGATTGAAGTGAAGATATTCAAAGGAATAACTATCCTAACATGAAGGAAGCTTAGAATGCATGAGGTTGTATTTAAGTTCCTAAATGTAAAAAGGGAACGAGATTCGGAAAGGTAAGTAAACTTGAGTTATAAAGTTGGAATGAAGGTTTAAAGTCTCTAGTTAAGTTCCTAGGTTTATTGAGTGCAAAAGGTAAAGAGGTTGTGTCGGTTTCTATTAATTAAGTTTACAAGTTCCTTCGTATGGGAACTTGATAGACGGGAACTTGTTGTGTTTGTATAGGAACACACACAAATACATAGGAACTTGAGTTAAATGTTAAGCAATGTTTCCAAAGTTTGGAAAAGAAATCAGGTTCTGTTCCTATGTTGGGAACAAACCTTGGTACAGTTTGGGAACACAGTTGGGAACACACTTGGAAACGTACGTAGGAATATCTAAGCGCCTAACTAATTTATTTAGGAGTTCTATGTTAGTTTGACTAGATCCACTAATTAAGGGAGTTTGTTAGGAAAAAATTTTAAAATGATTTTCTGTTTTGAAAAGGATAATATCTTCTTTTAAAATCTTTATCTTTTTATTTTAAGTAAACCAAAAGATTTTCTTTTTAAATAAAATCAGATTTTCAGTTTTGATTTAAATATTTTAAAAAGATATTTTTTCTTAAATCATTTATTTAAAAATGGTTTAATTTATATTCAATAAAACACTTCCCACGTTCATTACTACTGCTACACGTTTAATAGTTAGTGGTTAGTGGGCTTGATTGATTACTTCCCAAGATTTAATTATTTAATTATTTTATTAATCCCCAAGTATTCACAATCACGTAATGTTTACTGCTTAAGGTTTTTATCTAAGTAGTGAGGTGAGTGGTTAATTATTTTTCAAGAATTTTTTTATAAAAACTAATTCATTAATTAAGTTATGGATATCATGGGGTTAGTGGGTTAATTAGTTTTTTAAAGTTATTTCATGACTACTTATGTTATAAATAGGCACCTAATCCAAAGGTTAATGTGTCGGACTTTAAACAATCCCTCCATATAGAGAGTCGAATTTTAGTAGTCCTTCCATAGAGTGTCTGACTTAGGTTTTAATTGAGTTTAACTAAGATAGAGTCAATACAGTCATTCCTTCAATATACTCTTGTGTTCCTTACGTATTTCCTACTTATTCCCTTATTGTTTTTATCGTTTGTAATCTTGGTTTTTGGGGTAAGGGGATTTTGAGTTAAATCCTGTATTGAGAAAAGCTTTGAGTTAAACAAGAGAAAGGGGAAGAAACTTGAGTGAGCTTCATTGTAAGTGTGAAGCTTTGAGTAAAGCAAGAGAAAGAGAAATAAAAAGAGAAAGGAACTTCGAAAGGAACAACGGTTAGTGGGAGCTGTTGTTGGGAACTCAAGTTGTGGCCCGAGAGAGAAAAGTAATAGGTTTGTAAACAGAGTCGTTTGGCCTATTATAGTGGAAAGTTTGAGTCAAAATCCCTTGTGGTCGAGGTCGTTTCTTCCTATTGGGCATAAGAAGTTTTTCCTCGCTAAAATCTCTTGTATATTTCTCTTGTTCCTTTCGTTGTTTTATAATTTTGCAAAAATAACATATATTTGTCACACTATAATTCACCCTCCTCTTATAGTGTTCCCTTAGAAGTCAACATTAAGCCTACTGTACTGGTATTATATTAAAGTTTGCTAAAGGATGAAACTTTAGTGTATTTAAAGTGTTTTAAATGAGTTTTGAGGCGTTTTAGAATTAATTAGTGTATATTGATGTGAATTAATTAAAGTATTGATTCATTATTATTCTATTATTTGGTAGGCGGAGAATTTGCCTTAAGTGACTCCTAGTGTTTCTAAAGTGGCCTCTCATTTTGTCTAAACAAGTTACGTACATGTCCTTATGTGTAGACTGGTATTATGTCATAAGATTAGGATTATGTATAGTATCATGTATAGGGAGCCATTTTATGGTTCATACATGGCTATTTATTATGGAATTACGTGTTGTTGATCATATTAATTTCCTATGATGTTGTTACATGATTGAATGGATGTTTGATTCAAGCATGTTTGGGAAGGGAATTTTATTTATAAATTCGCATGCGGGGTTTATTAATATGTTTATGGATTTTTGGTATTGTTTTCCCTTACGAATATTTTATTACTTCTCAAAGGCCGAGTACTTTGTTGAGTAAGTTGGATTGGTATTATTATTATTATTTTACTATACCCTTCGTTCCCTAATGTTGTTCCCATTTCTAATCGGAGAGAGGATTAAGAAAAAAGAATCTTTGATGAAATGATATTTAATGAATACATATTGATAGGTTTATTATTGAAATTTATCTTACCAAAGGATAATAAAAGTGAAAAAAAGTCATCAATTTAAAGAAGTTACAACTTACCATGCAAAATAGAAAGATCATCCTTTTATTTCAACCAATGAAATTGTAAAGTGATTTGACTTTAGGTGAGTTAAATTTAGAAAGATTTCAAATGGGAACAACTTAAAGGAACACCAAATCGGGAAATGGGAACAACATTAGGAACGGAGGGAGTACTTTGCAAAGACCGAGGGCTTTGTAGGATATGTATATCTATTATCTTTAAACACTTCAATTGTTGATTTAAGTCAACAAATAAATTAAGGATTAATTTCTTGGTTAATTGGAATTATTGGGTCACATTATATAATCCTAAGATAAAAGGTGGGATAATTGTTGTATACATGTTATCCGTTGGTTGTCTTGTTAGAGTCCAACATCGAATAACATATTAATATTTAAAGTGGAAAGTGAATAGCAATAGCTTTAGACTTGTGCACGTCCGAAGTTTTTCACTAGAATGAGTTGTCGTACATGGTGGTAGCCCGTGACTTTTCTTGGGGCGGAATTTATCACCGTGTCCTATTTTATTTTAAAAGGTTCCTCGATATCGTTGGTCAAGGGGATTACGGAGTCGTGCCTATAATTCATCTTCTAAATTGAAGACAAGGTTTGTTCGGACAACTCGATCCATTGACTATTCAATTGACTAAATAAATTATTATGTTGTGTGTTTTGTGAAGTCGAGTCTTATTTTATGAGTTGATATTTTAGAGTATTATTATGAATCATGTTTTATTGCTTAGTAGTATCATGATTGGTGTTTGTCTATTGTGTTGTTATGTATGTAGTGAACTGCTGATTACGTGCTTTTCTATATGTCAATCATGGTTGTGCCTATTGATCCTGTTATGACCCTTAATTGGCGAGTAATACATCAATTGAGTATTTGCCTACAGGTTTCAAGATGATACATCCATACTCATTTGGGAATTGAAAGATATTGATGAGAGATCATTTTCTCACTTATGTTGCTTCGTTTATTTATGTTTCTTTTATTAAGTTACTATATGGATTATTTATCTTAAATTTTTTAAGTTGGTTTTAGATTATTTGGATAATATTTTGACAGTTATTATGGTTTTAAGTATATTTTAGTGTTTTATTAACGTTTTCTGCTGCAAAATTCTGAGTAAGCTGATACGTTATCACACGGGCGATAATAATTTGATAATGCTCTGTTTTAAGTTGGAAAATATATTTTTTATAGAAGAGAGAATTGTCGGGGTGTTACAGATAAACCATAATACCTTTTATTGTCTTAATTAACAGTACCCTAAATAATTCCTATAAGTTAAAAAAAGAACATAAGTGGTAACTACTAAAGTTTGTAATATTGAGATCCTCGCCTCTAATCGTTTTCTGCCTTCCCCGGTTGTTGCTAAAACATTAATACAAATATGAATGAGGCGAGAGACTCAGTAATATTCTACTCTAGCAATGTAAATTCATTTCAACTAATTTTATTTGCAAACAAGGAGAGAGAGTATTTCAAACCTTTAACAAAACACAATATCATGACCTTTTTAAAATAAATACCTAACTTGCTACTTTTTTTTTGAAATCACTACCAACTAACAGAATAGACCTAAAAACTAACGGAATTGACCAGATTCTGACGGAGATTCTAGTTGGGCTGTTAGTGGGTCCCACCACATTATTTCCCTCCAAACATGAAATATCTTTATTACCCCTTCACCTTCTAAAATCACACTTCTCTCTCCTTCCTCAATTACCCCAATTCTTGTAATCTATCTCTCCAAATTCGTCTGACTTCACCATTTTAACCTCTTAAATTCCTCACCTCTCTTTCTTATCTCTATCTCTCACACTGTAATATTTGAAAATCATCAATAACTAGAGGAGTAATTGTGAGTTCAAAAATGGTAAAGGAGAAGAGCATTCATGGCAAAGCTCCAGCTTTTGATGAATCAGCTAGGTAAGTAGATTCGATTTTTGTACAATAGCTCAAAATTAATTATCTTAATTACTTTGACTATTTAGATACATTGTCTGTTTCATGTGGAAATTAGAACCGTAATTTAATATTGAATTTGTTGGATTGGTTAGCTGGCTAATTTTTTTATTGTATTTGTTGGATTGGTTAGCTGATAAACTGTTTATTACTGCATCAGGTTTGTGGTTGTTTAAACCCTAATTCTGTATTATGTGGTTGTAGGGAATTTCCAAAATTTGTGAATGTGAATATGTGGGTTGGAGGGAAGCTTTAGTTTGATAAAGGAAACATAATTTATGTGGGTGGGGGAATGTTTATGGACAATGGTATATGGCTAGGTGTTTTTAATTTGGATAGTTTAATGGCCATTGCTAAGAAGGGGATGCAACTGGTATTAGGAGAAGTTCATCAGAAATTTAGTTTGTGGCTTTTGATGAAGTCAAAGGGAAGAAATTACAGTCCCAAAATCATTGAGTGTCATGCTGATGTTGTGCATTTAGTGGAGTTGAGAGACATCAATGATAGAGTGATGGTATATGCAGTTGAGAAGAAACCAAAGCTCCTAAGTCCTCCAAAAATACAAATCAAAGAATTTGACATTTATCCCACCTAGGATAAAGAAAGACAAAGGTGTTGGGCCTAGTAATGAAATGAAATGGACCTAAGGTGATCAAAATGTCATCATATATGATCCAAAAGAAGGGGCCCAACTTTTCACTCAAATCAAGCCCTAAAACAAAACCTCCCACTTTTGTGCAGCATCCTACTCACACAAATCTGACCTCAAAACCCTCATCATCATCTGCAGCTCCTAAATCAATAGGAAACCAACAATAACCTTCCAAGTTGAAGTCTGTTACACCCTCAAAACCAGTTACAAGGAGCAGTGCTGCTTCACCTCTTTCAAAGGATTTTCCTAGAAGAAAGAAGGTTGCTAGAGAAGCAAAGAGAAAGGAAGCTGTGTTGAGTAGAAAGGAGGGAAAGAAGAAAAGAAGAGTGAGGTGACAAAAAAAGAGGAATTAGAGGGATGGAAAATCATATTTTGATTATTTTGATTCGGATTGTTCAGATGAATTCTCATCAGAGAATGATTTGTCAGATCTTGATGTGAATTGCAAGTTAGATGAAGAGGATGTTGGGGGGATTGATGAAGATGACTTTATCAGTAGAGAAGCAACTAAAAAAATATTCACTCAAGTGCAATCAAGTTTGAAGGTTGAAGAGAGGGGGAAATTTAAAGAGAAGGAAGTTGCTGAGGTAGGTGAACATCCTAAGGAGGAAGATTGCACACATATTCAGGAGGATGATCTTAATTCAGATGAGCTTTGCAGCCTACAGGGTTCACATGTTGAGGTAGATTCTTCACCTCTATTTAATGAAAAAATTAAACCAATTCAGTTAGTTGAGGGACTTCAGTTCAAAGATGTGTATGTGTGCAGAAAGGCTATTTAATACCACTCTATTGAAGGTCACTATGACTACTATTATTTACACAATGGAAAGGATAGGATAACTGTAACACCTCAAAATTTCACTCTAAATTTTTCGCGTTTAACCTTCATTATTTAATTAATTTCCTTTCCGTTTTTACTATTTTTCACTTATTAAATATTATTTTTAATATATAATTATTTAAAATCATGTTTAAAAATTTATTCAATTGCTATATTTATTTTTATGATGCCAAAATACGAAGATTGGATTTTTTAATCAATTTATCTTCGGTTTTGGGCAATTGTTTGATAAAAACGATAAAAATGATTTTATTTAATTAATTTGAAATCTAATATTTTATTTTATTACAAAAATATGATTTTGTGTTAATAAAAGCTGATTTTCGGATTTTTTTGATATTTAATTATTTAAACACCAAAAGAATTACATTTTTGGCTTTTATCTTTAAACATTTTGACCTTGGAACCCAAGGGAACCACTTGGATGAATGTTAACTGATTTTTGGAGGCAAGTTCAGCATTTTTCCTGCACAAACAACTCCTCCTTTGACCCTACTTGTAGCCCTTTGACCCTATGGTCAGAGTCCTTTATTTACTTAAGTTTTGGGCAAAAATATTTCATTAATTAACCTCCTTCCATCATTTTGGCTGCCGTGAGATTCCCCTCTCCTCTCCTACTGATTTTTTTGCTCTCCTTAAATTTTTAAGAATTTTGAGCTTTCGAAAAATTATTATTGAATTTACAATGTTATTTTCATCAATTTCCTATTTATATCTACCAATTTCTACTCCAAATTCTAATTCCAATTTTTGGTTGGGATAATTTTAGGAGGTGAAGCAGTAGAGTTAGATCTTGTTGAAGAGGAAGGATCTTAGCTCTTATTCTCTTATTATTCCTATTCTATTTTCCACCGAAATTGAGGTAACTAGCTTTAATCCTAGTTTAATTTTGATTATTAAGTTAATTAATGTAATTTATATCTATTATAGTAGAAATAGTTATATTATTGTTTAGTATGAATTATGTGAATTTATATGAATTATATTTGAATTTTCGGATTTATTATGAATTAATTAGTAATTATGAGTTTTGAATTACATATGTGTATATTTGAGTGTATAAATTATATTTATTGATTATATATGTATGCATGTCGAATATATGATTTATTTGGAATGTATATGTGCTCTTACATGTTAAAAGTTGGTTGGTATGATTTTATTTGAATTATGGTAATTAATTTATTAATTGTGTAATTACTACCGAAAGTATTTTTATGTTGTAAATTAAATCTATTTTATAAAATATTTTCTATATTCACGAAAATTAGTTAAATTACTGATAATTATTATTTAAATTAATTATTTTATGATATTGATTAATTTACTTGGCTTGTTGTGTAAATAGGTTGAACTATTTATTGGTTAGTAAAATTGTTTTATTCGAAAACTACAAATTGTAGTTTATCTTTTTAATTAAAATAAAATTGATAATATTTAGCTAAAACCTCCTTGTTTCGTTCCTATATTGATTTAAAACAATTTAGATCATTATTATATAATTTAATGGTTTAAATTCAAATTATTGTTTAATAAAAACCTAATTGCCGAAAACCTTAGTATTTTCAAAAAAATGGCAAAGGCTTTTAGACCATTTTGAAAGGTTTTTTGAGGTTAAATTTACATTATGAAGTGATTTTATTATAGAGAGTTTAGGGAAAGGTATTATTTTCATTTTTGATTGAACTAAAGTATGCAGATTGATAATTAATAAACAAATTCGTTTGATTTCTTGGATATTTTATAATGGTTTCAAACTATATATTTTCAAACCAATGTTGTTGAGTTGACATCAAGTTGGATTAATTCCACTTATGCTAATAAATATAAGGTTTGTGTATTTTGTATTTAATATAATATTTAACTTATATATTTTCAAACCAAATGTTGTTAAGTTGACATTAAGTTGTATTAGTTCTACTCATGCCAATAATACAAGATTTGTATGTCCTAGATTTAATATAATATCAAATTATATATCTTCAAACCAAATGTTGTTGAATTGATATTAAGTCGGATTCGTTCCACTTAGGCTAATAAATCGAGATTTGTGTATTTCGGATTTTAAATATAATTTACTGGAATCTCATGTTTACTATTTATTATATGGTTTTATCCTATGGTTTAAAGGATTTTTACTGTATTGTGCTGGGTACAAAGTGTGTTTTGAGATGATGTTTACCTTGTACTGTGCTAGGTACAAGGTACTGTTTTGAGATGATTTTTACTTTGTGCTGTGCTGGGTGCAAAGTAATGCTGGTATGATTTTGCTTTTGTACCGAGCTGGGTACATAGAGTTGCTGAAATGATGTTTTATTGAGTCAAAAACCATGTACTGAGCTGGGTACATGGGTTGTTTTGTTGAGGAAGAGAAATCCTATGGGCTGAGATAGGTCTTTGGTATGAACTGTCACTCTAGTGTGAGCTAGCACTAGGGCTTAACTTGCGTACCTAGTTGGGTACGTAAGACCACATGGTTTTAGTCGTCGTCCAGTGTTAGGTTGTGCTGAGATGGGTACGTCGCACTGAGATGGGTGCGTTGAAACTAGCACTGGGAGTTCTAGCAAAACTCAGACATAGGTGTGATCGTACACTAAGCTGGTTGTGCCTATCCTAATACTTTAACCATGTTGGATCGTGTGTGGTTTTATGTCCATCCACTAACGTTCGGTTCTCCCCTCAACGTTGTCATGTGATGATATGTGATGATGTGACGTTGTGTAAAGTATTGATTTATTATTTTGGAAATGTATTTAAATTTGGAAAATGAGTCTATTTTGATTAATTGCAGTATTGTTTGAAGAAAATCATGTGAGTTATGATGTCATCGCTGATGTTTCTATTACCTTGTGATTGAGCTACAAATACTATAGCTGATGTGGATTATTGTAATTAGCTTATTGAATCTTACTTAACCTGGGAGGACTGCTAGTTGCTCCCCACTGATTGTGGACCCCATATATATATATATTTTGAGGTAAAGAAAGCTGATGATTTGGGTAGTTTAATGGGCTAGAGTGAGAGATAGGATTTTATGCTTATGTTTTTATTTCGTCTTTTGTCATCATTTCTTACTTACTATCATTTCAGGATTTCATCATTCTATGATGACTTGGGTTGTAAGAGGCTTATGACCTCATTTTTGATAATATTTTAAGTATGATTTTCTATTAATGAAATTAGACACCCATGTTTGAATTAGCAAGTGACCTCGATTCAACAGTATTTCTGCTACTGTTCATTATTTTATTATTTTATTTGATCGGGGCTGTTACAATAACTGTGTATTGTAGGTTCAGCTGTTCTTGTCCTTGGGATAAGAATCAAAGCATTCTAGGATTGTGTAAGTGTGAGGATAACAAGTGTAGGTTCATGATATATGCTAGAAAGATGAGGGGGAAGATAAAATTTCAGATTAGAACACTGAAAAGAAATCACACTTGTGGGTTCTATCATTCTAGCAAGAAGTTGACCTCGAGTACTTGGCTGACAAGTACCTAGATGAGTGGAGGGGAGATCCTAATGGGAAGCTAAAGAGGTTTATAGAAAGGGTACATAGAGATTTAGGGGTACATTAATTATTGTAAGGCTTAGTTAGCAAGAGGTAGGGCTAAACTGATTGTATATGGTGATGCAAGTAAACAATATGCTAGGGTACATGATTATGCCAATGATGTATTGAAGCATAACCCTAGATCTACAGCTGTTGTGACTGTTGAGGGAGTGGACAATCCACCACCATATTTTCATAGATTTTATGTTTGTCTTGAAGCAATGAAGGAAGGTTTCAAGAGAGATTGTAGGCCCTATGCTAGGTGTAGATGGTTGTCATTTGAAAGGGGCCTTTCCTGGGATGATTTTAGCTGCAGTTGCAAAAGATGGGAATAATCACATATTCCCATGGAATGGGCAATAATTGAGGTTGAGAATGCTAGCAGTTGGGAATGGTTTCTTGATTTGCTGGTCACAGACATTGGATTCATCAATGGTGAAGGTTTCACAATGATGTCAGACAAGCACAAGGTATTTTCAATTTATTAACACCCTTTAGTGCTATTTTTGAATAGAAACTATATCTTTCTAACATTTAGTACTCAAACTGAATACAAGGTCTACTTAAAGCAATGATGTCAGACAGGCACAAGGTATTTTCAATTTATTAACACCCTTTAGTGCTATTTTTGAATAGAAACTATATCTTTCTAACATTTAGTACTTAAACTGAATACAAGGTCTACTTAAAGCAATGGAGAGAGTTGTTCCAAAAGCTGAAATAAGGTTTGCAAGGCAGATATGGGCCAATTTTAAGTTGAAATTCAGTGGACAAGACAAGCCTTCAAGGAACACTTTTGGTTTGCATGTAGAGCAACAACCAAGGTAACACATATGCTAATGTAAGTTTGATTAAACTTTATATCATCATTATTAGTAGCCTAATTTCATACTATATGATAATACAAATAACAAATGAAACATATAGTTTGACAATATCATTTGTTATTAGTGTTGTATCATTTTTTTAAAACTTACTAGGACAATTCATAGCTGAACTATCCAAGATTAGAAGCTTAAATGAGGAGGCATACAATTATTTGACAAAATACCAGCAAGGCATTGAGCTAGGCATGCTTTTAGCACCAACTGTAAGTCCACCATGCTCTCGACAACTTATGCTTGAGACGTTTAATGTTGTAATTAAGAGAGTAAGAGACAAGCCTGTCATAACATGCCTTGAGTAGATTAGAAGGTATGTTATGAAGAGTAAACACCGAAAAGTATGATCTAATCCAACTGTATGAGGGCAGATTTATGCCATATGTTGGAAGGATTTTGGATTGGGTAAGAGAGGCTGCATCTAAGTGCGATGTATAGCCTAGCATAATGGATATTTGGGAGGTGGATTTAGTAGATGACATAGGTATGTGGAGGATTTGAATAACCACACATGCACTTGTTTCAATTGGAGTTTGACTGGTATACCTTGTCCACTGTATATGCATGTATTGTGAAGAAAAGGATGAGACTAGAGGATTATGTTCATGAATATTACACAAAAGAGAGGCAATTACAAGCATACGGTCCATACATCAAGCCTATTCCAGGCATCAAACACTGGGACATGTGTCAGCTTCCTGAACCACAACCTCCTGCATTCAAAATCATGTCTGGGAGATCTTCTAAAAAAAGAGAAAGAAAGAAGCAGGGGAGGATGCTTAGGGGTGCTAATCTTTTGAAGAAACAGAGGACAGCTCAAGGGGCCTTATAACTTGATCATACCAAACTGAAGTGCAAGAACCCTACTGTTGCTAAGGAGAAGAAGAAACCAGGTAGATCTCCTAAGGAGAATTATGTATGTGTGAACAACGAAGGCAAAAGAAGCAAGCTAGGAATGCCGGTATTTCTAATCTCTTTGATATTCTTTTTAGTTTCATTCAATTTCATTATCTAACTGTGGTGGTTTTTGTTTCTAGAAAGAAACCAATGTTCCTAAAAGTGCAATAACTGATTCAGGGCAAAGCTCAAATGCTAGCACCTTCTAAGTGTCAGAAACTGCACCTCTTCAGATGAGCTAATCAAGTTCAAACTACCCTAATCAACAACAACGTAAGCAACTACATCCTACATTCAAAGCAAAGCAACTACAACCATTTAGACCTAAGTTGGAAAGTATATCCAAGGCAAAGAAGCAACCATGGCAGCTTTGAAGAAATTCTTGTTTTAATTATTCAATAGTTGTATTTGTTGTAGGATGTTCAATTGTTGTGAAATGCTTGTATTTGAAACACTATTATGTATTTGGTACTCTTTTGTGTGTAAGGTGGATTGTATTAGAAGTTTTAGTATCATTTCAGTTTAATTGGTGTACACAACATTTGGATCATTTGAACTATTCTACTATGCTATGAAAGTTTGAATTTTGAAACAAAATGAGCTTCAAAGTACCATATTTCCAACACACAAATACGATAACATTAGCTTTGTCATCCACAAAAAATTGTCTTACATTACTTCATTACATATTGAGCTCAAAACTACAATTAACCTATCAATTCGACCAATTTAGACTACAAAGTACTAATTCAACACAACAACAACTTCATAGCCACTGGTGGCTTAAAAATACAATTACATTTTAGAAAAAAATACACCAACAACAAAGAAAGAAAGAAAGCAACACCTATTCACAAAAACATTCACCAGTACTCCATTGCCTTCTATGCTTCCACTTTTCATATTCATCAGCCTCGCATCTTCAGACCTTAGGTAATTAATTTCCTGTTGCAACACCTTATTCCCCAAACTTCTTCTGTTTATTGATCACCCTCTACCCTCCTCTTGATTTTCATCAAACCAACTGAAAAAGCCACATCCTTGATTATCATTGTGAATATCGGAAAATTTGCAACAATAAAACCTCCTTCCTGGGTTAATAGTTGTGGCAGACTTGAGAAATTTGGCTGGAATGCAACACTTGCATTTACAACCATCCTATACAAATTAAATTAACAAATTTTAATCACTTCAAAATGTAATTGAAACTCAATTACAGCAATGATAAACATAGATACTTCAAATTTCACTATAAAGATGAAATCTTTTACCAATCTGCCCTAATCAAATAATTTTCAAAACCCTAATCCCGCAAAAATAAACCTAAAAGCCAGCAAAATGATGAACGAATTTCATAAATTGAGAAGATTTACCTTTTGTTCTTCAATTTTCGAACCAATTTCTTCTCTTCCAAATGATCTTTGCACTTTCAAAATGGGAAGAAGGATTCCTAAAATTCAAATGGGGCAAATGAAACACAATTGTGGTAGGCATATACGGTTAATATGGTGGGACCCACTAAAAACCCAACTAGGAATCTTCGTTAGAATCTGGTCAATTCCGTCAGTTTTTAGGTCAATTCTATTAGTTGGTAGTGATTTAAAAAAATACAAGTAAGTTAGGTATTTATTTAAAATGAAAAATAACCTAGGTATATATTTCAAAAAAAGAGGTGAAAGCAAGGTATTTATTGTCAATTTTTTCTTCCTTTTATCAATTTTATACTAGTTGCTATCGATCAGCTTTAGGACTTCTCCCAATTGTGTATATGCCACTACGTAGGGCTATCTGCTCGGGCCATGCCCTACACCAATAATGGGTCATTGCCCTAGTAAACATTTAAACAACTCGATACATGCACGACAATCAGTATTCTCAGTACAACTCGGCTCAGCAAACCAATTCTTTCACTTTCCTTTATCATGTTTGATTTCTCTTGTTTATGGTGTGGGGTTCATTGCTGCCTCTATAGGTTAGTAAAATCATATCGTAAACAATGTTCATCATTTATAAGCTTTCATTTAATTCCTCATAAAATTTTTATGAAGCATTAGTTCATTTAATTCCTCATGAAATATTCATAACATTGGTTCATAAAGTATTCTTGGAAAGAGTCATTCATAAAGCATTTGAGCAAGAAAATTATTCATTCACTGAATGTGTCGATCCTAGCCAATGAGTTTTGTAAGGAAATCAAGGGACTGAGTTTAGAAGTAGTTGAACCTGGCTACGTACAAGCTCAATTGAATGCCCTTACCGTTGGACCAGATTGGGTTGAGGAGATATTGTAACACCCCTCCCAAATCGAACCCTTTTCATTTTATAAAACTTGTAAGTGGAAAATCCATGAGGGTTCGACTCAGATGACGCCCGATGCTACCGCCGCACTTATCTCCTTGGAAATAAATGCAAGGCTAATAGGTAACATCACACTAAATTTGAATTAAAATTAAGTTTTACAACCACTAAATTGTTCAACAAAACACTAATTAATAAGACGTCTCAGAGTCTCAGTGGAAACTAAATTAAAACTATGTGGATGACAACTCTAAGTGTTCTCTCTTTGTAACCCCAGTCGATCACCCACCTACATAAATACATTGAAAAGAAACAAAGAGATAAGCTCCCAAAATCTGAAAAACTTAGTAATTCCAACTGCATCTCGTAAAATACTTAAGTTGAAAATACTTTGTGAAAATTATGGGTTAGCCAAGTCAAAAGCATATACATATATAAATACAATTAATAATCACATAAGTGCATACATATATACTTCCTCCGTATCAAAATGATTGCAACAAGTAATTTTGCACGCATTTTGAAGAAGAGATTTAACGTAATGAGCAGGCTTATTAGGCAAAATAATTTTAATACTACCAAGAATGAAATTATAGGTTACTAGTCCTTAAAAATTATATTGACTAATTTGCTCGTTTGCCACCATTAAATCTCTTCCTCAAAATCGTGCAAATGACTTGTTGCAATCTTTGTGATACGGAGGAAGTATGTATATAAGATTAATAATCAGATAATTTCAATTAACTCAATAATCCAGCATTATCTGATTATTTAAGGAGAGAAAGAAGCCTTCAGTTAGCCGGGGTCAATCCCCAGTAACTACTTACTTCAAGGGTGTAGGTCGGGGTCAATCCCCAGTAACTACCTATAAGCAATATAATGGCCATAAACAAAGCTCCCAGTGTACACCCACTTCTACTTGGATCACAACAAGATAGAAGGAAGACAAGTAACAAAAAAATCAGCATAGTAACCAGAAAACCTGTAGGTGGCCGCTGAACCTCCCATACAGGGCAACCTGTTCATAATTTCCCTCTAATATTCCACTTTAAGTAATTAGTATCTTTTATGAAAGCCGTCTCTTAAATCACATACACATAAACATCATCTCATTTAACCAAGTGTGAATTTATTTAATCCAATATACAGATCTCAATTCATTCACGACTTATCCAGAAAGCCCATTTCATTCATGTACACAACCATTGCTTGGTCAATCTAATATTCCATTAATTTTTCCAATTCATTCATTTATCGCAATCAATAACCAATTAATTTTCATTTTCAAACTTTAATAACAATAATAGCATAGTAACAATGATAATGATAATAATAATAATAACGATAATAATAATAACAGTGATGATAATATTCATAATAAATAATAACAATAATAATAATAATAACAACAATATTAACTATTTATCTTTAATTAAACAAATGCCGAGAATAAAAGATAAGATTATTTATCAAGATCGTCAGTACCATTAGCATAATTGTCATATTGTCCATAATCCATAGTCCATGGTCATGATCCATATCCATAATCCATATTCATTAGTCATCTTACTAATCGTATTCATAATTCCGCATTTAAGTCAATAGTTTTAATTCATAATAATTTTCATTATTGAAAGAGTTTTTTGTCAGAAACAACCTTTTATAATCCTTTTTCGAAAAACAACCTTTTAAATTTTTTTTGCAACTTACAACCTAAAACCTATATTTTTTAAAAAATGAAACCTTTTTGTAATTTCCGTCATTGACCGTTAGTTTCCACCCAAACCACCCCAACACCACCCAAAAACACCCCAAAACCACCACCCACCCCTAACCCGAAAGGCTGTGACTGTTGGCGCTGATTCTGGGGTGGTTTTGGGGAGTGTTCGGGTTGCGGTGGTTTTGGGGTGGTTTTAGGGTGGTTTTGGGTGGCTGGGCCGGTTTTAGGGGTGGTTTCGAGTGGGCTGGGCCGGTTTTGGGGGTGGTTCGGGTGGGGGTGGTTTGGGGTGGTCTCGGGTGGGGTAGTGGTGGTGTCGAGGTGGAAACTAACGGTCTAAAAATAACGGTCAATGATGGAAATTAGAAAAAGGTTTCATTTCGCAAATAAAATTAGGTTTTAGGTTGTAAGTTGCAAAAATTTAAAGTTGTTTTTCGCAAAAAAGTGATTATAAAGGTTGTTTCTGACAAAAAAACTCTAATTAAAATCCACATTTCAAATCACATAGTCATGTAATTAAATTGTTTTATACTACGGGATCTACGTTTAGATGGACATCGGAGATTACCTCGTGACGCCTGCCCAAAAGTTAAATTCATGGTAGATCAACACTCTTGATATTTGATATCACGTATTTATAGACTTTTCTCCCTTATTTACATGCTAATTTGTATGTCATTAGAGCTCTTAGGAGCTATTTTGTGCTAACTATCGTATATAGTTGTGGTTTTGTGTTTTAGTGTTGAATTGCTGGTTTTGGGGAGTTTTCTCCTTATTTCGGTGTTTTGGAAGCAACCACGGCTTTACGAGATGTTACGAGGCACATAGGATGGCTCACGAGCTTTATGGGTAGTTTAGGAGGTCTCAAGACCTCTAGCATTGAGAAAGTTTGAAAGCCAAAGAGTCAAAAGAAATTTTCCGTACTCAGTCAGGCAAGAAATGGCCCAGTCGGGCGAAGATATTGTGATCTGGTGGAAAAGTTGCGGACCCGATCGGGCGGATGTTTCCCGATCCGATCGGGCGGATGTTGCCCGATCCGATGGGCGAAAGAACAAAGAAAAATAGGTAGAGCCGGGCCAACCCAGTCGGGTGGCATTTGGCCCAGTCAGGCAGGCCCACTTTACTAGAATTTCTGCGTGCCACAAGCTGCGTACAGCAAAGAAATCTGGGCCAAGACTTGAAGCCCACCCGATCGGGTGCTGCTGCCCGAAGCCCATCGGGTGGATGATCCTATTCACTGCTTGCTGGACTGCGTACTGAGTAGAGCAACATGCTGGGCCATTGATTGATGATGTTGATGTTGTGTGATGAGGGACAAGGAGACAAGCTGTGGCCCATTAATTTATGTTGCTGCATGCTGCGTTACACGTTGGCTCGGAGACCCGATCCCTGGACCGGATGGGGCCAGCGATGGGGTGGGCCAATTTTGTGCCCAAAGCTGCTGCTGCAGCGTGGAAGTCCAAGGAAAAAGTTGATCATTTTTTACTATGGACCCGATCGGGTAGCCTCTTGCCCGATCGGGTCCCGTGTATTCGCGGAAATTTATCTTTTATTTCCGTTTTAATTAGACTTGGGGTATTATAAATACCTTTCCTCATTATTTGAGACACATTTTTTGACTGCTTTAAACTCTAGTTTATTTCTCATAGTTTAGCCTAGTTTAAAACACTTTAGATTAGATTAAGGTGATTGAACCTATTCGATTTCAATAAAGTTTCCTACTTTCTATCAATTGGTATTCCTCTTTGTCTAATCTCTTTTATTATTCTTAATTGCTTAGCTTAAGTATTTAATCATTCATGATGCAATTGTTAGGGTTTCATATTAGTTTTGTTGTTGTTAATTCGATTATGAGTGAAGTTCTCTTTCTAGGGTGTTAGATAGGAAAGCCATGTTTATACCATGATTGTGATTTAGATTTCTATCAATTTCTAGGGCTTAATTAGGGTGATTGTGATGTGGTTTGTTCTTATTGAGTAATTAATGTTAGTGAACAATTTCATTGATTGCTTGTGGTTAATAGTTATTTGCATAGATCCGTCTTACGACTAGAGGCCTAGGACACGTCAGTAGTTCTGATTACATTAGTGAACATGCGCGTATGTTGAACTATGAGCGTTGAGTCTTAACCATAGCTCAACACATGCTCTAATCCCCGACTCTTGACTTAGGTTTTGATAGTAGTTGACCCTAATTAATTGGTATAAACATGGTGGACCGACCTAATACCCTAGGTTTTTAGTCCATAGTTAATTCCTCGGTTTAATTTATCATCTTTAGTTTAATCATTAGTTCAGCTAATTCTTCCCTTATTTCATCTGAAGTAGATGAATAATTGAATATTAATTTAGAAACTCTATCTGCATGGATTCGACCCTGCTTCCATTGACTACCATAGTTAGAGGACTGTAGGTTTATTTTTAATAGGTGATACGAATAAATCCTATCAATATTCCTTGTCTACGCACTCGGAGTCTACAATGGACATTAACCGTTGTCGGGGAGACGGCTAGTTTTCTAAGTTTTTGCTTGATTATTTTGGTCTACTCTCTGTGCCTCATTGGAACTTCATTGTTCCAATTGAGGTACGTTTCCTGCTTCTTTTTGTTTCTTTTGTATGCCCAGGTCTCAAAGCTTGGTTTTCCCATCCAGCGGATCCCGATCTTACTAGGACAATCGGGCGGATTCAGAAGAAAATCGAAAAGAAAAGCAGTCTGTTCAGCTGAACCACCTCTGGAACAGACACCTTGAGTTCAGTTAGAGTGAAATCACTGAAGTCATATGGGGTGCCCAACTTCAGATGGTCTCTCTACTGGACCACCGATGCCCACCATCGCCGCTAACAATTTTGAGATTAAGCCTGGACTCATCGGCATGGTTCAGCAAAATCAGTCTAATAAGGTCCGGCAAATCATCTGCGGCGGTTTCAACAGCTTTGTCGAACCGTTAAACATGTCGTTGTCACTCCAGATCAACTTAAAGTCATGTTGTTCGAGTTTTCATTGAGAGATAGAGCCCAGAAATGGTTGAACGAAGTGAAGGGACTGAATGGAGTGAGACTTCTGCTACATTTCTGACAGCGTATTACCCACCTACTAAAACAGCATAAATCAGAAACAAACTAGCCACGTTTTCCCGACCCTCATGAAACATTACGGGAAGCGTGGGCTAGGTTCAGAGATTTCCATGGAGAGTGTCCACGCTCACGCAAAACATGGGCAAATGGTTCTTGACGCAGACATTTCGTGACGGTACACTGACCTCATATAAAGAGTATTGTTGATTCGTCTGCAGGAGGAGTTTTTCTGGATAAGGAATTCGATGTAGGCTATGAGTTTCTATCAAACCTTGCAGCCAATGATCATTCCACTTTCCGCAGCCTCGCGAGGAAGGTATTGGAGGTAGATGCCATTGCATTATTGACTTCGCAGATAGCGAAGCTGAGCCAGCAGATTAACACCTTCAGTTCCTCTTCCTCGGTAGCACCTCAACTTGAGTATCAATGCTATGTGCAGCGCACCCATTACCTCGTCTTACTGCAAGGTATGTGGTGTTCAAGGTCACTTTGGGCATGACTGTCAGTTCAGTCAACTTCAGATGGAGCAGGCAAACGCCTTTCAACAAAGACCACAAACTTTCCCCCTCCCATAACTACCAAAATCCACAAA